>PVKC010006866.1:0-30394 GCA_004027635.1 Crocidura indochinensis | reverse complement strand
TCTTTCTTTCTTTCTCTGTCTCTTTCTTTCTCACTCTTTCTCTCTTTCTTTCTCACTCTCTGTCTCTCTGTTTTTCTCTCTTTTTCTCTCTCTGTTTCTCTGTTTCTCTCTCTCTTTCTTTCTTTCTTTCTTTCTTTCTTTCTTTCTTTCTTTCTTTCTTTCTTTCTTTCTTTCTTTCTTTCTTTCTTTCTTTCTTTCTTTCTTTCTTTCTTTCTTTCTTTCTTTCTTTCTTTCTTTCTTTCTTTCTTTCTTTCTTTCTTTCTTCTTTCTTTCGTTCTGTTTGTTTTTGGGCCACACCCGGCAGTGCTCAGGGGTTACTCCTGGCTATCTGCTCAGAAATCGCCCCTGGCAGGCACAGGGGACCATATGGGATGCCAGAAGTCGAACCAACCACCTAAGGTCCTGGATCAGCTGCTTGCAAGGCAAACGCCACTGTCATAAAATAATTTTTAAGTAATTGGCTACAACTGTCAAAGAATTACATTGAAATATCAGTCATGAAAAATTCAAAGTGTAATTAACTTTGAATTACTTTATATAATTCAAAATTATCTTAAAACGTAACAAATTTTTCAGTAAAACATGCTACATCACAATATGATAATTTTATTAAAATTTCAGTTTTAAAACAATGTTAAAGACTTTGAGAGAATAACTATGTCTTATGCATGTTTTAAGTGATTTCAATACTAAATAGTTAATAAATTGAGTACACAAACATGGCAGGATTTGAAGCCAAATCAAAATGTATTTCCCATATTCACAAAGGCTTCCTTGAGTACTTCCAGTAGAAATCATCTTTCAACATTTTTATCATCTTTAAACTTTTAATTCATTCTATAATTTTATAGTATTTCTAGAACTAAAATATCCTATCTGAAATAATATTTATACATAATCTCTAACCTTGAAATAAACAAAGCCTTTAAATGTATAATTCTTATTTGCCTAACATCTTTTAATGGTTCCCAAGCTAAGATCCAGATAATCAAACTAAAACTATTTGATATAAAATTAGATATTTGTTTAATATTTCATAGATTACATATTATTTAGCTATATATTTCAAAATCTTTCCATCCTTTGTATTAACTTTTTTTGTCTGTTTGGTTTTTGGGGTTTTGTTTTGTTTTGTTTTGGGGAGGGGGTCATACCCGGTGATACTCAGAGGTTACTCCTGTCTATGTGCTCAGAAATTGCTTCTGGATTGGGGGACCATATGGAATGCCAAGGATCAAACCAAGGTCCATCTTGGGTCAGCCACGTGCAAGGCAAATGCCATACCGCTGTGCTATAACTCCAGCCCCCCCCTTTTTTTTTTATCAACACAGATACAAATTCCAGCCTTTAGCCACAGTGGACTGACTTTCAGTTTACCTATTAAATCATTATGCCAATTCTAGACATTTATAGGCTCTAAGCTCTTCTGTTTAGAAAATATTCCTTAAGTTAACCTGTTCCCACAGTCATTTCCTGTTTAGCCTTTAACCCTCCATATGGACATCTCCTGCTTCTAGAAGCTCCTTTAGAATCAGGTCTAAAGTGTACTTTCTAACTTGAGCATTCTTAATTTTTTCCCAGAGTTACTGATAGCATAATTGCAATAAATTTCACTTCTTTTTTTTTTTTTTTTGGTTTTTGGGCCACACCCAGTGACGCTCAGGGGTTACTCCTGGCTATGCGCTCAGAAGTCGCTCCTGGCAGGCATGGGGGACCATATGGGAACCGGGGGATCGAACCGTGGTCCGTCCTAGGCAAGGCAGCAGGCATCTTACCTCCTGCGCCACCTCCCGGCTCCCATCACTTCTTCTTGAGTTACCCTTTAAATACAACATTCCTGTCTTATGTGTTGACAATATGTTATTTTGTAATCCATTATGTTTAATACTGCCTCCCACAAATAGATAAGAAATTACTAAAAGCATATCTATATTGTATCTTTGCAAAACATTATTTACAAATTTCAAGTTTGAAGAGAAATAGTTCCATTACCCGTTTCTCCACTAAATGGCCTAAAAGTTAATGTTAGTTCAAAAGTAGGTATATGTAAGTACAAAAATCTTAGTTGCAAATATCATTTTTAAAATTCAGCTATACATTTATGTTTGTTACTATCCAAAAATATGTAAAATTATGTATAATACATATGTATAATTACATATGTAATTATATAACCACATCTTTTTCCTAGAGAATGTCTTTAGTACTTAACATATTGCTATTATTATCCTGCTTTAACAATGAGAAGGAAAAAAAAGAGTGGAAAAGATAGCTAACCCTGTGGGGTTTAGTATGCTAAAAGAGTCCCGAGATACACAAGTTAAACTTGGCATACTTTGGATCTGGGTCAAAAAATTTGTTTTTATTGGCTGTGGAAAATGGAATACTAGACTATGTTGGGCCATACTAAAATTATGCTTGAAAATGCATAATATAATATTTGAGGATTTAGTGTTATTGAGTATATGTCTGCAGGAAAGTGTATTTTTCTCATCATTAAAGATAATGTAGAAAAAGTAACATATACTTAGCTGCTTTTGATCATTTACTAAGATATAAAAATATAAATGTTTTAAAAAGACAGGAGGAAATATGCAGGATCTTCCTTATGAATATAAATATCAAGATCTTAGCAGGGTTGATAGAATGACCTAAAGTCAACTTTTTATTGGTATAAAAACAACAGTGAAAAAGAATCACTTAGAGTAAATAGTTTATGCCTTGAGCTATCCCCTCAAAATAAACATTCCATTTCCCATCTGACGTGGAATCAAATGACACTGTTTTGCTTCTAAACAGAATTATTTTTCCTAGGGTTCATAAAGGTTGGAGACTCCCTTCAGGAGAGTTGAAATCTATAAATATTGTTTTAGAGGCTTGATCTGGGAGTATAAAGGAAAAACAATTTGTGCCAATAAAAATCAAATTAGCTTCACATCAAAGATTTACAAAGGAAGAATATCCATAACATGAGAATATATTTCAACCATTTAGGCAAGATACGGTGGAGCCTTAAATACCATTACTTAGTTAAATTTCTGCTAAGGGTAATTGCGATTTAAACATTTCCTGTTTCATTCCTGTCCAATATTGTTGATTTTTCCATTATTGCAGTTCAAAATACTTGGACTGTTTTAAAGATTAGTGTGTTGGCATACAGCTGCACATGCCTCCTAAGAATATTTTCTTTAACCCATAATTATGACTTGATATTTTAGAATGTTCAATATGGTCAGGACCTTTAGCATCAAAACAACATTTCATCAAACCTTATTAGGCAATTAGTTGTTATGGAAAGGAAAACATGCTGGGCAATGAATATTCAATATTTATCACTATTTAAAATGCTAATGTGGAAGATAAAAGTACAAGTGTGATGTTACTTAAAATGCTCTTATGCAAGATGAAAGTACAAGTATGTTTTTCAATTCAGTTCAATTTAGTAGTCAGGATCATGTTTATACCGTTTCAGATTTTACTATTAATATTTTAAATTTAATTGGTGAAATAAATTAATGTAAAAGCAAAATGGTTAACAATGAGTTTTTAAATAGATTAAAGGCTTAGATTCTCTCTAGAAGACATATCTCACCGCTTTTCTCTGTGTCTGTTATTTCTGCTCTGGAGAAGCCTGTGGTCTCTGTTGAACATGTACTTTCTCTCCCTCACATCTTTTTAACTTTCATTCGATAAAATTATTATTATTATTATTATTATTATTATTTTGGTTTTTGGGTCACACCCGGCAGTGCTCAGGGGTTACTCCTGGCTCCATGCTCAGAAATTGCTCCTGGCAGGCACGGGGGACCATATGGGGCACCGGGATTCGAATCGATGACCTTTTGCATGAAAGGCAAACGCCTTACCTCCATGCTATCTCCCGGGCCCCCGATAAAATTATTTTATATTAGCAACACTATCTTACTTTGCCAAGAATGATGTTATTTTTTATTTGTATGATTTTTGCTTGGGACATACTCAGTGATGCTCAGGGCTTACTACTGGCTCTGTGCTCAACAGTTACTCCTGGAGGGGCTCAGGTGACTATGCGAGATGCTGAGAATAGAACTTTGGTTGGCCATCTGCAAAACAAGCATCCTACCCTCTCTCCTACAGTTCAGTCTTCAGAATGGTGATTTATTTTCTGTAAGAGAAAGACAAAGGACCTGAACCACTTTTGCAAGGTTATGAGTGACCTGATCAAAGCTAGGGCATTTATCAGTGCTGGGGGCCAGGGGATCAAGCAGTGAGGTGGAAGCACTCATTTCTCCAATCTACTTCTTCTGCTCCCCATTTCAATTAAGCCACTGCCAACAACAGTAGTTCATGATTTTTTTTGGGGGGCGGGGGAGGGAGTTGGGCCACACCCGATGACGTTCAGGAGTTATTCCTGACTAGGTGCTCAGAAATCGCACCTGGCTTGGGGGTCCATATGGGACACTGGGGGATTGAACCAGGGTCTAGCCCCAAGTTCATGATATTTTAATATAAGACCCATATAAATCATTTGTAAAATTATAAATGAATTTATTTCTATTAAAAAATTATTATTTACATGGGGACGGAGCAGAGGCACAAGCGGTAAGATGTCTGCCTTGCCTAAGCTAGCCTAGGATAGGCATAGTTCAATCTCCTGGGTCCCATATGGTCCCACAAGCCAGGAGCGATTTCTGAGCACATAGATAGGAGTAGCCCTTGAGCGTCACCAGTGTAGCCCAAACCCCCCTCCCAATGCTTATTTACAAAAAGAAAAAGAGACCACTCATTCAGAGTGATAACTGAACAGCAGGCCAATGAAACATTGTTAACATGGTCAAAGTTAAATTTATCTTAGCCATTATTGAAAAAGATTTATTGTATGTTGCAAATAAAATATTTCAGAATAGAAAGCAAAAGTAATGGCCTTTTATTTGTTAAAGTTATGTTCTGTCTCCTATCTTGGTTGCAAGTGTTTACAACATATAGTTACTAAGACTAAGAATTCTCTAAAATGTCAGATTTGAGAATTGCTGATAAATGTTCATTTACTGCAAAGCAGTAATAAAGGGTAACTGTTTGATTTTAATATGATTTGTAAATTTAAATATAAAGAAATGATATCGAATTTAAAAATTTTATTCTTCAGTTAACTGATCTATATAAGTATGTAAAATGCTAAGTGCAAATAAACAATTATTTTCATGCTCCATTAAATAACTTCTCTGTTACAAAGTAACAGCACAAAATCTCTGAAATAATTGACTTTTTAGAATCTTAACTCCTCTCACAAGTGATATGATCGTTGAGAAGTTATCAAAATATTTAAGTAATTTGTCATTGAAAAATATCAATATTCATGACAACCAATAATATTTCTGTTTTTAAATAATATTATATACAATATGTATGTATTAAACAAATATCCAATTTATGGTAAATATGACAAAGTGATTTTTTTTACATTTTATTCTATATATTAAATTCTAACATTGCACTTACTATTTTGAGAGTGAAATAATTATAGCTATGTAGTATTTTGCTGCATATAAATACCACATCTTTATGATACACTCATCTGTTGTTGGACATTGAGGTTGATTCCAGCTCTTAGCTATCGTATTGAGAGCTATGATAGTGGTGAGTTTACATCCTTTTGAATTAATTGACTAATTAATTTTTTCTGTCCTGTGAGTAGATACCCAAAAGTGGAATTGTTAGTTCATATGGAAGCACTATTCTGAGTTTACTGAGAACATGCCATACTGTCTTCCATAGAAGCAGAACCATACAATGTTCCCACCAGTAGTGGATGAGAATTCCTTTTTCACTATATCTTCACCAACATAGATTGTTCCCAGTGTTTTTGATATGTACCATCCTTATTGTTGTAAGACGATATCTTGTCATCTTGATTTGAATTTGTATTGTGATAAGTGACGATAACCATTTTTCATGTACCTGTTGGTAATCTATTGTTTTTCTATAGAGAGCTGTCTGTTCATTTTTGTCCCTGGTTTTATGAGGTTTTTTAATTTAGGGGAGTTAATCATTGTGAGCACTTTGCATATCCTAGATAAAATCCTTTTTCTGATGTTCAAATATTTTATCTGACTTTGTTTCTTTTAGTTTTATTCCATAATTCTTTTACCACAAAACTTTTTAATCTGATAGTCACATTTGTTCAGATTTAAGTCCGTAGCCTTTGACATTGGTAGCATATCAGTGAAGACTCCTTTGAGATCTAGATCTTGAAGAATTCTGCTTGTTTTTTTTTTTTAGTTCAATGTACTTTAGAGCTTAAGATCTTATCTCAAGCTCTTTGATCCACTTTGTGTTGAATTTTGTGTAAGGTGTGAGATATGGATCCAGCTTTTTTTTTTTTTTCGATCTAGCTTTAATTTAATCCAGTTGTCCCAAGACCATTTGTTGAAGAGGCTGTTTTTATTTCATTTCATGGTTTCAGGTACTTTGCAAAAAATCAGTTCACTGTATACTTTGGGCTGTCACTGGATATTCTATTCTGACACATTAGTTTGAAAGTCTGTTTTTGTTCCAATTTCATTCTGTTTTGATCACTAGGCTTTGTGGTACAGCTTCAAATTAGGTAATGAGATGCCGCCAAATTTCTGGTTTTCTCAGTATGGTTTGGCTATCTAAATAGTCTTTTATGATTCTACCCAAACTTTATATTGACTGTTCTAACTCCTTGAAGAATTTTGTTTGAATTTGAATAGAAATTGCATTGAATCTTCATAATAGTTTAGGTAAGATCGTCAATTTTATAATATTGATTCTTCCAATCCACTAGCATGAAATGTTTCCATTTCTTCTAGCATGAAATGTTTCCATTTCTTTAGGTCGTCTTCAATTTCCCTATTAAGTCTTATGAAGTTTTCATGGTATAGGTCTCTCATCTCTTTTGTTAAATTGATTCTACTCTATTTTATTTTAGCTGATATAGACTCCTTGGTCTCTTTCTCCTTTGATTTATTGTTTGTATCAAAAAATGCAATCAAGAGACCAGAGCAATAGCACAGCAATAGAACGTGAGCCTTGCTTGTAGCCAAGCAGGGACAGACCTGGATTCGATCCTCAGTATTCCATATGGTCCCCCGAGTCTGCCAGAAGAGAATTCTGAGCTCAGATTCAGGTAATCCAAGTACCTGGCATACCTGGAGTTTTGGGCAGATTAGTAACTTTGTAGAGAACTGTGGATGAGTGGTTAAGTTGGGCCTTTGGCTAAGTAGCAGTTGTGGGTGATGGGTTCATCAGGTATGACTTTGCCAGAGTGGGGAATTGGTTGCATGGCCAGTGTATCCATAACTTGTCTTAGCTTTGTCTACAACTCTTTAAGGGATTCTCTTCTCTTTTTTGAGATTTCTTCCTTAAGTTGGTTGAAATATCAGTACAATGGTTGCTTAATTTTGCTAGCTAGTGCTTAATAATTTCTCTTGCTAATGCATTAAATGTTGATTTTAGGTCCTCATCAACCAAGTTCAAGTATTTTGATGCGCTTGCAGATTTTCCCGTTTCTCTTCTACTATAACTATAGTTGAGTTCCTTGGTTTTCTCATTGTTCTTTGCATTTTTGGGTTATTTTTTCTACCTGCCAGAACTATGATTGTTACTAAGTCTAATAAAAGAACAGAGTAAAGGCAGATAGCTCAGACTACCCAAGCCTGCCCTGCCTAGGTTGACATAGAAGACAATTTTTGTTTTGGGTGAAACCAAGTTGTAAATAAACATACAAAGAAACCACAGATAATCTTTGTTTTGAGTAAAAAGCTATAATCCAACACTCATGCCTGCACCAGGAAATGTTCTCCTGATTCTTGGCAGCTGGACTAGCAGTTCTGTACAAGGATTCAGTGCAGCTTGATCCCTGAAGGCACCCTATGGTGCCTTTAGAGGGGGCTACCCTGTACAATATTTCCCCAATAGTGAAGTATAGAGTACTTTGCGTGGTAGTATTTAGGATGTCTGAGGTTGGGTGTTTGATTGTACTTGATTGTATTTTTTAATTGTGTCTGTGTATTGTATCACACCCAGTCACACCCAGGGGTTGCTTCTGGTTCTGCATTGAAGAATCACTCCTAAATGGGGCTTGAAGACTGGATGGCATGCCCTGGGTCAAAGCTTAAGGTAAGGCTTGAGGTTCCTCAATACTTGAGAAGTAGTCTGTTGAATTGTTTCTACAAAATGGAATTTCATGTTATTTTCCTACCCATGCAAGATTATTTGCATATGCTAAGAAAATTGTTGATGGGTCACCCAATAGTTACTCTGTGGCTGAGTTTTGAGGCTGTATCCTGTTTGAGAGATATAAGAGCTATGGCCCACCTGCTTGGAAATAGGGAATATATATTCATATATATGGATATATATGAATGTCTTCACATAGATGCACTGGTATGCACACAGGTTAGGCTCAAAGAGCAGACAAATATCAGAACTGGCAACTTTCTGGCACAGAGAGTTGGTGGGTAGAAGGGCAGCTGTGCAGATAAATGGACTTAGGTCCGACTTCTGTAGATTAGCACATGCAAACGAAACTTATTATGTAAATTTTTATTATGTATATTTTTCCTAACTTGCTGAGATTTACTCAATATCCACAGTTTAAAAGTTGCATCTTTAATAATATTATTTAACAAATTAGAAACTGTTGGTTTTCAGAAAATCTAAAAAAGGTATTTTTTTTACCTACTGTTTGATTTTAGATACTTATTCTAGCTGTATGCCTTAGCTATTACCTTTGGAAAATAAGTTTGAGCACGATAGCTACTTCATAGAATTTCTCTTGCAGTAAGATAAAAGTATAGTAGATTTTTATAACTATAAAGTAAATATGCCACTTAATCTTTTTAAGTTTTAAATTTTACCAGTAACCACATATATTAAATCAATTTAGACAGTCCTAAGTAAAATTGTCCATGGATAAAATACCATAATAACATAAAAATATCATAAAAATATTTACAGCATAGTTACTCTCCAGAATAAGTAATATAAATATATACATTTCTGAGTAAAGTAGTAGTATATAATAAAAATTTAATAAGTATAGTTTTTGTTAAATTCTTTATTATCACTGATATTTAGTTTACTGCCTTCTATTTTATATCCCTATCAAAAAATAAAAGTATCATCAAAAATATATATCTTTAAGATTGTGATACCCATAAAATTTACCAGCTTTGAAAGGATGATGGGATGGGGAAGTTTAAAAATAAATAAGGTAAAATGGGGACATAAAATAGCAAATTGAGTCTGAAAGTTTCCACTTGGAGAAAAGGACTATAAAATATTTTAGTGGAACTCCTGACTGGCAATTTATGACCATTCTTGTAGCTCTGTCAGCTTAAGGTCCAAAAATTATGCATTTATCCAAAGTGTATTTATTATCTCATGACAGTCACCATATATGAATGACATCAAGCTAGCTCTCAAAAGTATTCTTTAAAGAAAATAAACAACATTGCTAGGGAAATGAAAATCTCTTGAACTTTGATTAGAACTGGTTAATACCAAAGTAGACTCATTCCATTTAATGTTCTTGTCTTTTCAAATATCAGTGGAGCCACGTCTTTAAAATTATAATTCATGCATAAAAGAGAACTGTCATACTAACATGATAGTATATGAAATTCTAGTCTCTTGCTAAGTATGAAACTAAGAAAGTCACAAAAAAAAGAATTGTTTACATTTATATATAGTTATATAGCTTTGTTAAACAGGGGGAAAATAAGTATCTACAGCTGGCATTATCTGGTATGCCAGTTTCTGAAAACAATAGAAAAATGTCACAAGTACATGAGTCACCAAAGCAAGGTCTTTTTTTCTGACAAGTGTAATTTGCAAAAAAAGCTATAAATACCAATGTAATTAATAAAGGTTTGGTATCTCATCACATTTAAATAAATAATACAATATAAATATGGATTTAAAGGTGTTTCTCTTTGTAAAATGATTACATATGTACATAAATACATATATAATCATTCACATGTATATGAAATGGTTAAAAGGCATAAATAAATACTCTTCCCAAATAGAACCTCATTATTAACTGATAACTTCAATACAGGCTATAATTTAATAAATATTTTAAGTGACTATTACTTGATCCTTTGAACCTTTACAGTCATTTTGATGGTACCAGTAATATGGTTCTGAGGTGGTGTACTTTTCTTATTTATATGAAGTCCTAGTTTGAATCTTCAGCACCGCAATCAGTAATTAATTGAAAATAATTGTGAATATATTAGACACTCCTGATCTTACATGAAACAGCGCCAATTACTAAAATTTCTATTTTCTTTCAAGTGACATGTACTTAAGGTGTTATACTTGGAACTCTAAAATGCATAGACTATTCTCTTGTTTCTGAAGGTACAAATAGCATGGAAATAGAAGTATGATGATCGGGAGCCGGGAGGTGGCGCAGGAGGTAAGGTGCCTGCTGCCTTGCCTAGGACAGACCACGGTTCGATCCCCCGGTTCCCATATGGTCCCCCGTGCCTGCCAGGAGCGACTTCTGAGCGCATAGCCAGGAGTAACCCCTGAGCGTCACTGGTTGTGGCCCCCCCCAAAAAAAGAAGTATGATGATCTCTGCATGTTCAGGGTACATAGTATTGCTTTTCCACTGCCTCAGTTTGGAGCTGCCTCTCTTTTTATCCAAAAGAAGATTTACTCATGTTTGACTCTTTCATTGATTTAGCTCCCTTGCTGTTTCTGCTTTCTACTACTCTTCTCTATATATCTCTCAATCTATATTTAGCACTACCTATGAGCTAGAACCTCTGCTTGTCATTGTTCATAAAACAAACAAGACACATCCATTCCCTTGCTCTTGAAAAGATTAAATTCCTACCTCTTTTGCATATGTCCTTGAAGCTTACAACCCACCTCATATTATGAAAGTTTAACTTTTGACATAATTCTGTGGGAATCGCCAAGTAGCAACATAATCTCTTTTCTATTCTGTGAGCCATTTCATTTTAGTAAAAAATAATAAGTGAAAATTAGACATTCCTCATTTTAGAGTCTACCAACAATCTCAATAAAGAGGTGACATTTGTCATGCTTAGAAGTGGTCCATCAAAGTAGGATTTAGAAAAAAAGAAAATATGGGCCATTTTGATATATAATTCTCAGTATTCAATAATATACAATAAGAATTAGAGGTCTGAGGCAAAGGGATAATACTTGAGGTAAGACATTTTCTTTGCATGCAGCCAACCGGGGTTCAATTCTTCCCATATGCACCCCATATGGATCCTCTGACCCTGCCACAAGTGAGTCCTGAGTGCAGAATCAGGAAAAATTCTTGAGCACCTCCTCTGGCCCCCACCAAAATAATTTGAGATCAGAAACAGTACAGGTAAGAAAAAAACAGATGGTAAATTCTGAACCCTCTTTCTCCATTGCTCCCTCTCATTGGGGAGTAGGGCAGCAAAGCTTTCTTCTTTCCTTTTTTTTTTTTTTAATTTTTTTGGGGGGGGTCACACCCGGCAGTGCTCAGGGGTTACTCCTGGCTCCATGCTCAGAAATCGCTCCTGGCAGGCACGGGGGACCATATGGGGCACCGGGATTTGAACCGATGACCTTTTGCATGAAAGACAAACGCCTTACCTCCATGCTATCTCCCGGGCCCCGAGCTTTCTTCTTTCCTAAAACAAACACCATGTAGAAAAATTGAAAGGACTCTCTGGAGGGCAGAGAACATAAAGCCTGATCTTTGATTTACCTATGAGTGGTTTAAGGGTGAAAAGCTTTCAGGACATCTTGCCAAGAGAAATTGCTGCACTGTCAACAGCACACAACTCAAAATTGTTGATTGGGATGTATTTCTGCAGGTCCCTCATAGATTAAACAAAGGGATTCAAATAGACTATATTGCCTTATTGTCTTAAATTCAATAAATAAGTTCCCTAAATGTACTGAAAAATTTAGCAGCAAGAAGTGATAGATTTATTGATACCCAAGTGCTACAGGAGCCATTACTGGCTAGAAGAGCTTGCTAAATATTCCTACATTGAGAAAGGCATCATCTATCCCCAAGTGCACTATATCAGCATCTACGAAAGACCTTCAGGGCAGTGCTTGATCACAAGGCCATGAGGGCAGAATAAGGACAAGCAAGTAAGCCCCTTCATGCCGTTTCCTTCAAATTCTCACTCAATTCAGTCCACTGAAATATAAAATGACATGTGAAGAGCAGTGGCAAAATTCAAAGTACTTAGAAAGGGAAAGAATTTGAAGCTGACTACATAGCCATTCTTTCTACTATTTTCTACACAAAAAGGCTCATGCTTATGAAAGTAGGAAAACTTTTCACTGTGATGCCAAAGTCGATGTATCATCATAAAACTTAATTTTGTAATAAAAATTACTAGATACCTTTTTATGTCCTGACAGTTACCAAAAGTCAAAAGATTATATATGACAGACAGACAGATAGATAGACAGACAGGCAAATAGACAGACAATAGAGAGAGATGGATGGATGATAGATGATATGTAGATAGATAGATAGATAGATAGATAGATAGATAGATAGATAGATAAGAGAGAGATAGATAGATACATGCATAGATAGGTAGATACATAGATAGATAGATAGATAGATAGATAGATAGATAGATAGATAGATAGATAGATAGATAGATAGAGATAGATACATAGATACATAGATAGATTTGTTTCTAGTTTCTGGCTTAGAGTTCCCTAAACTCTTGTAATTTCCTAAAGCATAATAATATTAAAAACAAATCTCCAGTGATGAGTCAGAAGAAAAAGCAATTTCCTTGCAACCATGGGGCTACAAGTTTGGTTCTTGGGGCTACCCTTGAATGCAAAATGCTGACCTGTCAGCTCTGCTATTATTAATTCATCCTGCTGGATGAATTAAAGCCAGTTATATTATAATACTGCAGCCTATGAATGTTAACTCTAGAAATTGACACAAATAGTAGTATGATCCCCCAATAAGTGTGTATACAAGGACAACAACTAAGCAAGTGTCACCCACTTTGAACAAGGTGCTAGGAACAATATCATGAACCTAGAATGTGACCTTCTGGCCAACACCACAACCAAATGTTTGAGCATCACAATCAATTGTTTGGACGGTATGTGTGTGAGAGGAGGGTAGAAGAGAAAGAGAGGCCCAGTCATCACAACATTACACAGAATAAATGAAGGGGAGGGAAGAAGAGATAAGAAGATGAAATATATTCTCTTTGCATATAACTCTGGGTGAACTCCTGGATAGTTACTAATTTGGAATGATCACAGACTCAAAACTTAGAATTTTTAGTTCCATCCTCCATTCTCAAAAAATATATATAAAAGGAAGAGAAAAAAACAACTTTGGAATGGCCTTGTATCAGAATTAGAAATTGAACCTGCTTATGTGAGAAAAATCCAGAATCTGAGAGTGTCCAGCATAGTAAATATATTCACTAATTTTACATTGTAGACTTCAGTCCATGTGATTTTTCAAATGGCTATCCATTTTTATCCCATATTATGTCCATTAATAAACTCTTATTAAAGTTACTGTTTTTATTTTGATAAGTCACTCTAACACTCTAGCAAGTTAATCATATCAAAAAAGAAGGTCTTAGATATCTCCATTTATAACTAATCAATTACTATAAAACCTAGTGTTGTGGATGGCATGGGAGAGGAGAACCTTATGACATTGAGTCCTTAATCTGTGGAATCTGATACTATTTACCCATAGAGAATATCTATGAGTTGAATTGTAGGACATCCATTACATGTCACAAAACTGCTAAGTTTGGGGAAAATTCCATTATGTGGTATCAGAAATGTTATGAGGTTTAATAGTACGAATCTAAAATAGAAACATAAGAGGATGATAGAGGTTTTCTCAAAGTACCAAATAACTCATAGTTTTGCTCAAGCTTTTAATCTGTTTGACAAGGCATAAATAACTTTATGGGGGCCGAAGCGGTAAGGTGTCTGCCTTGTAAGCACTAGCCTAGGACAGACCACAGTTTGGTCCTCTGGAGTCCCATATGGTCTCCTAAACCAGGAGTGATTTCTGAGTACATAGTCAAGAGAAACCCCTGAACATCACAGGGTGTGGTCAAAAACAAACAAACAAACAAACAAAAAAGGCAAGAAAGATCAAAGTAAAAACATAATTTTTGGGTGAATCAGAAGCATGTTTGTTGTTTGGTTTCAATCAGTGGTGTAACAAGAGAATAAAAAAGAAAAAAGAAAAGAAAAAAATAGCTTTATGAACTACATGAAAGGAAAAAATAAAAATAATAAAGTAGATTTTTTGATCATATATGCTCTACTAATAAAAAATCAATATAAAAAGGCCAGAGTGGTGGTGCAATTCGTAAAGTGTTCGCCTTGCATGCACTAGCCTAGGACAGACCATGATTCAATCCCCTGGAGTCCCATATGGTCCCCAAATCAGGAGCGATTTCTGAGTGCAAAGCCAGGAGTAACCCCTGAGTGTCATCAAGTGTGGCTCAAAAACCAGAAAGAAAAAAGATAAATCAATATAAAGGCCCAGAGTGGTAGCACAGCAGTAGGGTGTTTGACTTGTATACAGCTGACCCAAGATAGGCCCCGGTTCAATCCCCAGCATCCCATATGGTCCCCTGGGCCAGGAGCGATTTCTGAGCACAGAGCCAGGAGTAACCAGTGAGCTACCATCAGGTGTCGCCCCAAAACAACAAACAACAAAAAATAATAAAAAAAAAAATAAAGGGCCAGATTGATAGCACAGCAGTAGGGCATTTGCCTTACATGTGGCCAACCCAGGAGAGATCTGGGTTCTATCTCCAGCCTACTACATGTTCTCCTGAGCCTACCAGGAGCAATTTTTGAGTGCAGAGCCAGAAGTAACCCCTGAGCTCTGTGGGTGTGGGCCCAAAATGAAAACAAAAACAAAACAAAACAAAAAAAAATTAAAATAAATGAAAGTAGGCAATTTAAAGCCATATTAGTCATAAATATATTATGTATCTTTACATATATTATATATTTTATATATATGTTTTCCTTTTGCTCATATTACAAATATTTCTTCTATTGCTAGTAGTAGAATTTTATAACATAAATCTTAGATCTTCAGAAATTGATCTAGATTCTACCTTTCATATGGCAATATTGGCATAGTCTTTAAGCCTTAGTTTTTTAATCCATAAAATGCAGACATTATTTCACAAGCTTGGTGGTTTTGAGAATTAAAAGTGGTTAGAAAGTAAAAATCACTTGCAAACCAGAAAGTCTGATGCATGTGTGTACTATTTTCCAATTGCTATTATTCCTACATATATTTTCATGTGAAACAGACACATACAATCTTTATCTTGCTATAACTTTCTCTTATTAGAAATAACTACCTGAGGGAAACATGTGTGCTTTGAATGTTAAAAAGAAGTATTTACCAAATAAAAGAGAATAGAGAGAGGCAATATTCTAGATTTCTGTCAAGGAACATTTGAATACTTATAACATCATACATGGGTCATACAAAATAGATGTATGCGCAAGGAATAGCCAATGAGAAACAAATAAATCTATCTGTCATGCACCAGGATCATGCAACATGATTTTGTGGGCTCTAAATGTACCTCCACTTCTATCTTAGGAAATAAGTAACCCAAACACAGCCATAGGTAAATTAAGGAAGAATCTAAAACATCAGTATATACTAAAACTACGCTAAAAATCTTTATATGTATGTGCTCATGTAAAATTTTATATGAATATCTTGCCTTAGATAAATATAAATAAATTTATTTCATGTAAAATTCAAAACATACTAGCATATGATTATGCATACTAGTAGTCTTTAAATTTACATTTATAATAACATATAAAAGACATAGTTCTTAAATTTTCAATTTAACACTAGTTTACAGTTTTGTAAAATTTTAGAATTTAGCTTTTTTATCTGTAAGTATATATCCATCATAACTTCAAAATAAATAAAATTTTTAACTTCTCTCAAAAAGTAGACCTAGTAAGTTTCCCACACACATGAATGCCTAGTGAAGAATTTGAAATTTTCAAGAGATGGTAGACAGTATTTTATACTGTAAAAGTGTTAAGCTCCACATTCTCACACAGTAAATGCTTTTAGTGTACCTTATGGATGGGGCAAGTTAAAAAGTCCTCCATCTTTCCAAACACCTTCTAACAGTATCTGTGCAAGTGACATTTTCTTTCTTTACAGTTTACATATCTTTTCAGTGTTATCAGTTCCATGTCAGCAAGAATTTTTTGTTTTCCCCAGTAGAGGAGAAATCTTCATTTGTCATGACAATCTAATGTACTTTTCTACCATACTGGATTATTTTTGCAACAAAATGAAATGATCTAAATGATTCCAGTGAATCATTGGAACCCTCAAGAAATACTATTTCATTTACCTTGTGAAATTACCTACATATAGTTCAACATTATTTTTGTCAATTAACATTTTTGTAAAGTATTATATACCAGTATAAAATTATAAATAGGCATTATTTTCTTTAGCTACCTGCAAGCAAATTAAATATGATTGCATTTAAATACAAAAGACAAGATAGACATTTCTGAAACACTCAAGTTTGTAAGTGACATTCTAAAATGCTACAATAAACTTATATTCTTCAAGGTGACTGTGAAAGTCTACACTTCATTGAAAAGTTCCTACTGGGTAATATAATGCCATTAGTAAATTAGAACTAATGAACAGTTTTGCTGGCAATTATGGAAATGATGTGATGACTGGCAAACCTCAAAATAGAAAATCTTTATTCTTGTGGAAGTAAACTGATCTAAATTAAGACATATACTTTACTCAACGTACTATAACTCACAGTTGTACTTTGCAATTTTTAAGTTGTCTATGACCACATGAAATGACTGAAAAATTTCTAAGAGAAATTGGAATTACAAATAATTTAATCAGCAAATTATTTTTAAGGAAGGGATAGAAACAAAGTGTTTGAAAATGAAAGACTTCTCTTAAGAAATTGACTTATGACTTATATTGGGCAAAATTAAGAAAGAAAACCAGTCTTAGGAAATATATACAACTCAAAACAATATGATATCAGTATATTTTAAATATATTGCATAAATGAGAAATTACAGTGGGTAGGGAACTTGCTTTGCATGTGACCGAGTCAAGTTTGAACCCCAAATCCCTATATTGTCCTGTGAGCACCAACAAACATGATCCCTTAGCACAGAGTGAGGAATAAGCCCTGAACACAAGGTGTTGAACTCCTCACACACACACACCCAATATAGATATAGCAAACAGCTTTCCAGAAAACTTAAGTAGATACAATAGATCTCATCATGAGAAAATATGAAATAAAAGACACACAAAGTAAACAGGAAAAGATAATCAAATATCAGATATCTTTCTCACCTCAAAAACTTTGAAATCCCTCATGACTAGCTTCCCAAGAAAGACTTCATAGTTAATAATAGCAGTATTCACTTGTTTGGCTAAATTTTATACAATGTCAACTGTTTTAGGTACTTCTCTTCATAGAATAAACAGATGAACAAAGCTTTTAAAATTTCTATGCTTATCAAATCCACATTCTAACTCTGGAATAATAACAGTTACAGCAAGAAATGTATGTTAGAATATAAAGGGTTAGAAAGTAATGGAGTAATATTTTATTTCTGCTATTAACTCAGTTTTCACACATAAAAAAAGAAAATAACACCCTGAAGCAAATAAAAACTGTTTGAATCTAATAATGAAATAAAAAGAGAAAAAGAAAGTAACAGATCAGACCTCTCTTAGCCATTCCAACTCAGTCTTGCATTAGTTTTATTAAATCATCTAATACTGAGTTGAAGTGATGGCGCAGCAACAAGGTGTTTGCTTTGCAAACGGCCAACCTGGGGATTGACCCGGGTTCGATTCCTGGCATTCCATATAGTTCCCCGAGCCTGCCAAGAGTGATTTCTGAGAGCAGAGCCAGGCATAAACCCTGAGTGCTGCCAAGTGTGGCCCCAAAACAAAACAAAACAAAACAAACAAAAAAAGAAATCATCTGATACTGATCATGAGACATTATGTTTTCTTAAAGAGCTTTTTATAACAAAGCAACATGTGGAAAATGACAGAAATGGCAAGTAGATAACCACTTCTTTAAAACATTAGAGTGAAAACATCCAATCATTATAAATTTGCACTAATGAAAATGATTATAAATTCACACTAGTTAAAATTATTGTGTTGATAATCACATTTATACCTAGGGGGTGAGAGGTGAGAGTTGGCTAGAAAAAAAGTTATGAGGAGATCCATGTCTGGATTATAGCTGTTATGTGCCTTTACATCAATAACTCAAAATTCTGAGTATAGTCAAGAGTATGACTAAATTTGGGCCTCTTACAAGAATAATATAATTTTAAAAAAAAGGAGTAGGAATGTCGTCATCTCTTCTAAGAACAATCAAGAGGCACTTTTGTCAACCCAAGTATATGGATTTGGACATATTTATGACATGCAAATAGTATGATCTCATACTAAAATTTCATTCTCCTATGTGCCCTATCTATAGTAACTCTCTTTCTTCTATCAACTCCTGATACTGATATTTTATTCTAGTACTGATATTTTTATTGACTCCATAGTTTGATCTTTTCTTAAGTAACAAAGAGTTGGAATCAGAAATTGTGTCTTTTTAGATGGGTTTCTTTCACCTTTTATTATGCTGTTAATATTCTTTATCTCTTTATTTTGCTTATCTCTTCTTTTGGTTTACTTTGGTTTGATTTTTTTTAGTGCTGTCTAGCAGTCCATTGCCTGGAACAAAGTTCTTCTAGTGTATCATAAAGGCCCCTAGGAATGGTAGTGAGATAGTCTTAAACTCCAGTGTAATCAGAAGATGCTTTTGACGGGGGAAGAAATGAGGGGACATTGGTGATTGCACTGGTGAAGGGGGTTGTCTTTTTTTATAATTGAAACCTAACTACAAACATGTTTGTAATCATTTGCTTAAATAAAGATATTAATTAATAAAAAATAAAAATTTTAATACATTTTTATTTGAAGGTAAAAAAATAGATGCTTTTCTTTGGTGATCTTAAAGCAGACTGTGGGACCATTTTGAAATAGCAGTAGGACAAATAAACTTGGTAATCACTAGACAATTTATCCACTCAAGCATTATATTTTTCACCATTTGTTTTATAGTCTTGAAATTAGATGGTATATATATATATATATATATATATATATCGATATAAATTATTTCCATGTCTTATTAACAAAATGACCTCACAATCTTTGGAACAAATATCTAAAACATTAGTGCATTAAAATTAATTATTAAAAATACAACAAATATACTAATCTTTATGAATATTACAGCATTGACAACATAAAAAATAGGTTATGTCTAGTATAATCCCTTAGTCTTTAAGCTATAGATATAGAAACTGCTCTAATTTAACTACATTATTTAAAAGAAGAGAGTAATTTGTTTTATTGTACTCAACTAGAAAAATAAGCCTTGCTTACATTGTGATATCTTCAAATAAAACTGTTCTTCTAAGAAAAGGGTTATAGAAGACAAAATTTTCCTTTTCCTCTGGCATAAAGAAATAGCAATAAATCAAAAAATTTTCTATTCACAATTGCTCTATATAAGGAAGAAAGAGTACACTTCCCAAGGCAAAAAAAATTATAGTTTGTTAATATCAATTAACAAACATGTACAGATAATTTTCAAATTCCCTGCAGTGCTAAATCATATGCAAAATGCAGGGTTTATTAAAAATTCATAGTTAATTTCTAAAATCACAGTCAAGCATAAGCTGAAGAAAGGCATAAGCAGGAAATCACAGTCTAGATTCAGGGCTGCCAAGGAACACTTCTGGGAACCCATGGTAACGAAGCTATCTCCTGGCAAGGAGATTAAGCCTGTAATGATGACAAAGTAAGAATTGCTTCAGTGCCAGCCCAATCTCTCATTTTATCGGTTTGGGAAGTGAAAGGTAGTTCAGAGCCAGGGAAATGGCTGCACTGACTCGACTCGAGTTCTCTGGCCCATCCTGACTAGACCATTGACCGACCATCCATATGCATCACTGTGGTTTCTTCAGTCTTCCTGGTCTTCAATGAGAGTAGAACTGCTCAGCTCCTAGACCTAAGTTGAAAGTCACTCAGAAACTCAATCTTATACTTGATTTATATATATATATATATATATATATATATGTGTGTGTGTGTGTGTGTGTGTGTGTGTGTATGTATATATACATATATATGTATATATATATGTAATTCGGTTTTATATTTGAATCTCCAAAGAAAGGCTTTAATGTCGACAGTGCACTATTGGGTAACAGAATTTTCTTTTCAACAGATAAAGAGAATAATCATTTTTCTAAAACAATTTAAGAAAGGTTGACTTAAGATTATTATTTTCTGTTTTGTTTTGCTTTTGTTTTTGAGCCACACCCGTTGATATTCAGGGGTTACTCCTGGCTATGGGCTCAGAAATCGCTCCTGGCTTGAGGGACCATATGGGACGCGGGGGGGATGGAACCACGGTTCATCCTAGGCTAGTGCTGGCAAGGCAGATGCCTTACCTCTAGTGCCATTGCTCCGACCCCAAGACTAATTTTCTTCTATTCAAAACATTACTAATCATTCTCTGAAAAAAGAGGAGAAAAGAGAGAGGGAGAGTGTATGTATATATATATATATATATATATATATATATATATATATATATATGTAGTAGGGACACTTTTGAAAATAGAATTAAATTTTGTAGAACCACTTTAACTTCACTGCAAATCTATTAAATGCTTCAGAATGATTTTTGAGAGTGCTCATCTTCCCTTTTAATGAAGTAGCTAAGATACTTATATTTATAAGGACCTTATTTTCAACCAAAATCACTAGAACTGCCTTCTAGTTATAATCAGTTATTAAAGAAACAACAAATTTCCACTCAGTACAAAATTATACAATGCTCAAAAGAAAGATAAAGCAGAAAGTATCATTTATCTTTAGTCAAATATCAAAAATTTTTAATAATTTCCTTATTTAGACATTGTGATTACAAACATAATTGTAGTTGAGTTTCAGTGATAACAAGAAAACCCCCCTTCACCATCCAACCTTCCCATCACCAATTCCCCCATCTCTTCCCTCCCCAAACCCCCTCTGTATTAGAGAAAGGCTTTCTACATCCCTCACTCACTGACATTGTTATGATATTTCTCAGCATAGTTATTTCTCTAACTGCACTCACCACTTTTGTGATGAGCTTTATCTCTTGAGATGGTCCATCTGGCCCTCATCTCTGGAAATTATTTCAATGTCTATAATTTTTCTTAGAACTCATATTCTGTGTGTCTCTCTCTCCCTCTAACTAATTTCACTCAGCATAATAGATTCCATGTACATACATGTATAGGAAAAAGTACTTCAGTCAAAAACACTCTTCAAACCCAGAAAACATTGTAGTTATAAAAATGATGCCTTAAAGTAAAACAATATAAGAACAAAATGTTATTAACTTCAAAAAATATAAAACCTTTTACCATTTTCTTGTTTTTATTTTCTTTGAAAGTTTGTAGTTTAAAGATTAGAAAAGTATCACTAAAATGTCATCCTGAACATGGGGGAAAAGTCCTTCTTTATATAATCTAGATTATACAGGGTTCACTTATTCTGTGGATCCTATAGTGCATAGTCCATACTCCTGCATTTCAAAATATCTCCTCTATTCTTTTTTTCTTTTTTTTTTTCTTTTTAGTTTTTGGATCATGCCCAATGACGCTCAGGGGTTATCCTGGCTATGTGCTCAGAAATAGCTCCTGGCTTGGGAGACCATATGGGACGCTGAGGGTTCGAACCAAAGTCTGTCCAGGCTAGCTCGGGCAAGGCAGATGCCTTACTCCTTGTGCCACCGCTCTGGCCCCTATCTCCTCTATTCTTAAGTTGAAAAATAGACCTTACTAAGTTCAGAAAATATTTTCTATCTTTTTCTTTTTGAGTAAAATCAGTGGAAATTCTTTCAAATTTTTCAACAGTAGTTCAAGAAATACTACCCATTGTGGTTTTTCTGACCTCTCCTTTAAAGCATTTATACTATGAGCTTATTTTCTATTCCAGTGTTTATTTCAAGTCAGGTTGTTTTCTGGGAAAAAAACTTGCTTATCTACTTTATAATTTTTGCATATCTGTCTTCACAGAAAAGGATATAATCCTCTCTGCTTTTTCACCTCTCTTTTCCACCGTAGTGAAGACATATTGAATGTGAGTATGTTAGTAAACCACAGTATCTAAAGGCTACAAAACAAATGTATTAAATATATGTCTTCCTACTTATTATTTTGTTTCCCTTTTCTCAAATAATCATGTTGAATTGGTTAATTTGACATTTTCTTACTTTCTGTATTTGACATAATTCTAAGACTATGTTAAAGAACAAATATAATAGAGAAAGACTTGTCTTTGGTTCACAAGGATTCTAACAATAACTTAGCAAGTATTCTGAGTCAATCAAAATTTTCACATTCAATATTTTTCAATATTTTTTGTTTGTTTTGGTTTTGGTTTTTGAGCCACACCAAGTGATGCTCAGGGGTTACTTATGGCTATGCACTCAGAAATCGCTCCTGGTGTGGGGGACCATATAGGCCGCAGTATATCAAACCCAGGTCCATCTTGGGTCAGCTGCATGCAAGGCAAATGCCCTACCACTATGCTATCACTCTGTCCCCCATATTCAAACTTAAGCTTACTGACCAAATAGTGGAATATTTGGACTAAACTTCTATTTAGCAAAAATGCAATAAAAATCTGTGTTTGAGTTATTTATTATCCAAATATATATACAATAGAAATAAAATTAGAGAAATTAAAAATATATAATGATTAGAAGCAGAAAAGCAATGCCAAATCATTTTAATTGCCCTTTTTTAATACATTGAGTAGTCATATAATTCCTAATAAAATACAGAACTTACAAATATATTTTAAGGACTATCACTAAAAATGTTGGGAATCATATTGAGCCACTGGAAAGTACAGGTTTAAAATTTGAGTTCTGGGGCCAGAGAGATAACACAGCAGTGGGGCATTGCATTGCATGTGGCCACATGCCTTGCATGTGGTCAATCCAGGAAGGACTTGGTTATATTCCCAGCATCCCATATAATCCCCTAGCCTGCCAGGAGCAAATTCTGAGTGCAGAGCTAGGAGAGACCCCTGAGCGCTGCTGGATGTGGCCCAAAAATCAATCAATCAAGTTAAAAATATATGTTTTGAGTTCTGTCTGACAGTGCTCAGGAGTTACTAAGGGTCCATCTGTAATGCTTGTGAAGGTAGGAATGGTAGGTTGTATAATGTCATTGATCACACTCTGGGTCTTACACATTTTAGACCCTATTGAGTTCAGGAATTATCTCTTTTTTACTCATTGTCAGTATAATAATTGTTGTAAATAGCATCACCAAAATTACAATGCTAACATTAAAATCTGTTGTCACACTCTAAAACAGTGTTTTCTTTTTTTGTTTTTTTTTCGTTTTTTTTTTTGTTTTTGGGCCACACCCGGTGACGCTCGGGGGTTACTCCTGGTTAAGGGCTCAGGGGTTACTCCTGGCTTGGGGGACCATATGGGAAACTGGGGGATCAAACCGCAGTTTGTCCTAGGCTAGCACAAGCAAGGCAGACAAGGCAGGCACCTTACCTCCAGCGCCACCGCCTGGCCCCTAAAACAGTGTTTTCTATACATATTACATAAAAATTCCTCTATTCTGAGTACTTGTCTGCTGGGTGGTATTACTCAGAAAAAATTTTTGAAAGCTATTCCAAATATTCACTAAATTCAAATTCTAATAGGGGGAGAGACAGCTCAAATGCCCAGGGCACATGCCTTGCATGTCCAAGAACCCCAATTAGACTCCAGTACCCCAAGTATTGCCATGAAAAGCCTGGAAATTGCCAGCTCGGCTCAATCATTAAACTATTTTGTTCAATTGGCTGAGCAAGACAGGGTCACCTGAGTACTGCTTGGCAGTCACTCTCCCCCTAGCCAAAAAACAAGCTCATTTCCTGTTTAACAAGAAACTATCCAGAATTAATTTATTTCCAATGACTTTAAAAATAATGTGCCATATGCTGTTTGATGGTAAATGAGATCATGTTCATTCATTAAATGGTTCACTCATATCCCCCAAGGTCTTGCATAATGCCAGGAAAGATAAGATGAAAACCAATGTGCATAAATGAATAAAAATACATGAATATCTACTACATCAAGCAATATGCAAAAGTCATTTGGTGATCTAGTCATCTACTGCTGTCCAAACTTTCTTTTTTATCCTTCCTGTTTTTCCTTTCCAAAAATCTTAAAATGCATTGTACTGTATTTTTCATAAGATCTTTAATTCAAACCATTTAAATTTTTCTCACTTTCTCTTGCTTGACCTGTATCCTCAGGCACATATATCAAACTCATAGTTCTAACCTGTCATAAATTTTACATCAGATTGGTCTTTCTCAGACCACTATTTGCTAAGAATTACCTTCCTAGGAAATTCAGTCTTTCCCATTTTTCACTAAATAATTTAAAGCTTTCACACAAAGCTAGAAAACATCGATCTTATTTCTTATTAAATTTATGTCTAATCTTTTTAAACAATATGTGATTGCTGTAGAGAAAGGTAGTAGGAGAAGGTGGAAGGGGAGAAAGAAAATAAGTGATTTTGGGATCAGGATTTTCACACTCAGATTCCTATGACAGGTTTCTACAGCTCTGTCAAATTCTTGGACATCACAAAGATTCTCTGACAGGATTTAGAGCTTTCTTGTAAATAAAAAGTTCTTTTCTTCTTCCCAACTACTTCATAGATTTTTCTCATCTGAACCCTCATTCCTAACATGTCAACGGGAATGAACACAGTTTGTACAAATAGAAGCTTAGGAAAAACCAACTCTATTTGACCCAGAAAGGAATAAAAAGCTCACCAGGTTTGTCTATTGGGTTAAACAATATTTTGGCTTCTCATGCCAAGCAGACTGCAGCAGACAAGACTGTCTGCTTTCCTCATCTTAGGAAGACCATGAAGAAAGAAAAGAAAATGAGGAATGTAAAGAGAGGGAGTGAGAAACATGCATAACATTTCATATTAATATAATAAGAAAAGAGAGAATCTAATTACAGATTTAGGATATATTAAAAGATAAGGGAATTTAAAAAAAGATAAGGGAATTGTAGAAAAAGAAAGATTAATCAATTTTCTGCCAATAAATTTAGCAAACTCGATTTAAAAACAAAGAAATAAATTTTAAAAAGATATCAACCATGTAAATTAAATAGTATTAATTTACATTCAAAAGCCTCTTTCCAAGGAAATTCTGGATCCATGTATATATATATATATAAATTCAAGGTGAATCCTATCAAATTCTAAAGTTAAAAAATACTCATAGACTCTTTCAGAAATAGACTATAACAACAGATCCCCAACTTTAATAAAGCCAAATTGCCTTGCATCTAAAATCAGGACAAAATAATAATAGAAAAGCACAATTGAGCAATATGTCTAATGATCATAAAGACAAAGGCTAAGGCACTTACCTTGTTTTCCAGTGTTCCTTTGAGCACTGACTATTGTCTTCATGGAGGCCCCTTGAGCACCAAATATTATGAGACGCCTAATCTCCAACAATGCAGGGCACTAGCAGCACCACATAATCAGTCCCTTGCATTGAAACCTCAGAATTATTAGCCCAGAATCTCCAGGCCAGGGGCCTAAGAGATAGCATGGAGGAAGAGCATTTTCCTTGTATTCAGAAGGACTGTCGTTAGAATCCTGGCATCCCATATGGTCCCCCCAGCCTGCCAGGAGCAATTTCTGTGTGAAGAGCCTGGAGTAGCCCCTGAGCACTGCGGGGTGTGACCCCCCACTTCCACCCCCCCCAAAAAAAACAGAATCCCCAGGAGTGTCTCTGGGCTACCTCAGTACTCCTTGGGAGGTTCTCTTCATTTTTTTTAAATAGAAAAGATTTTTGTGAAGTGAATGAGGTCTAAACTCACTTTTTATATATAGTGAGGACAAACTGTACAAAAAATATATATATATAATAAATTGTATCAAGACTACAATCTTTTTGCTCATTCAAAGAAATAGCTACTGGGCTGGGCGGTGGCGCTGGAGGTAAGGTGCCTGCCTTGTCTGCGCTAGCCTAGGACGGACCGCAGTTCGATACCCCGGTTTCCCATATGGTCCCCCAAGCCAGGAGCGACTTCTGAGCGCATAGCCAGGAGTAACCCCTGAGTGTCACTGGGTGTGGCCCAAACCCCCCCCCCCAAAAAAAAATTGACTCACAATTTTATGGGGCCCAGGAGATAGCATGGAGGTAAGGTGTTTACCTTTCATGCAAAAGGTTATTGGTTCAAATCCTGGTGCCCCATATGGTCCCCCGTGCCTGCCAGGAGCAATTTCTGAGCATGGAGCCAGGAGTAACCCCTGAGCACTGCCGGGTGTGACCCAAAAATAAAATAAAATAAAAAAAGAAATAGCTACTAAAACAAGTAGTCACATGGGGAAAATAGAAAAAAAAAATGTTCTGTCTAAAATGCTAAATCTTGAGCCAGAATAATAGTACATTGGATAGGGCGTTTGCCTTGCAAGAAGCCAACCTGGGTTTGGTCCCTGGCATCCCATACTCACTTAAGCAACACCAGGCATAATCCCTGAGCACAAAGCCTGGAATAAGCACTTCTGGCATACCTCAAAAAACAAAGCAAATAAATAGATAAATAAATTGTTAAAACTTTACTCTCATAGTCTAGAGCTTTATGTAAACTATTATTTACTTTTATATTTTTAAAAATTCCTAAAATATTTAAATACATGTGTACTATATCTCAGTTTTAACAGGTTCATTATTCAAAATAACTAAAACACAACACAAATTCCCATTTATGGGTGATTAAGTAAAGAAATGGTAGTATATGTTTACAGTGAACTAATACTTTGATCTTAGTGAAGGTGAAACCATGCTGTTCAGGACAAAATGGATAAAATTTAAGGTGATTGTACTAAGTGACTTCATAACTGAGTAAGTGATCATATTGAGTGACTAATATTGTAAGTCATTGTACTAAAAGTGAAATGAAAAGATAATTTCAGATAGTTCATAAATGAAATATGTATAACCAAAGCAAACAGACTGGCAAAAATACAACAAAACTTAATTCTAAGTCCAATAAAAATTGGGGTGCTTACTAGTGGGAAAAGAGAGGAGGAAGAACTTGGGTCATTTTTGGTCGGTGCATACAAAACTTGGGAGATAGATGTGGGATATGAAACAAAAGTTTTGCAAATTTATAATAATATAAACCAATGAGGTATCAATAACAAGAATTTTAAACTTTTTGTCTTTTTGTTTTAGGGCTACATATAGCAGCACTCTGAAGTTACTCCTGGCTCTATGCTCACAAGTTTCTTCTGGCAGGCTTGAGGGACCATTTGGGATGCCAGAGATCAAATTTAGTTTGGCCACTTGCAAGGCAAATGCCCTACCTGCTGTGCTAATGCTCTGGATCCACAAGGGCTTTTAATATTCTTAATCAGACCTGTGTCTTGTTTTTCTGAGACCTTATGCAATCTTCAACCAATTGCTTGCAAAGTATAAGGTTTCAAAAAATATTTGCTGAACTTTTTTTGGGGGGAGGGGGGCTCACACCCAACGGTGCTTAGGGGTTACTACTGGTTCTGCACTCAGAAGTTGCTCCTGGCAAGCTCAGGGACCATCTGGGTTGTCGGGAATAGAACGGGTCTGTCCAGGGTTGGTCATATGCAAAGCAAATGTCCTACCTCTGTGTTATCACTCTGGCCCCATTTGAACTTCTTATGGCAGCAGAAAACTAGCACATCCTTGTTATTTCTAAATATCAGGAAAAAATGATTATATATGCATACATCTTTAAAGTGGTGTACATTTATAAAGATATTTAAATATCACAGAGGCTCCAGGCCCAGAATAATCAGTATGGTTAGAAAACTTATAATAGTCAAGGGTAGTTTTAAGTGTTTATGGATATTTTGGCAACACTAGAGTCAATTTAGCTCTATGTAGTGAATTAATTAAGGTGGTTTTGTAATTTATACTATTACTTATCATTCTCATCATGAATTGAGTATTTGTGTGATGAATTTCTTAATATGAAATTATAAATGTACACTTCTATTCTATTTTCAAAAAAACTTAATAGGACAGCTATTCTGGGCCAGGAGCATTTTTGAGGGAAAAAATAGTGCCATTCTCTAGGAACTAAAGAGGTTAGTGAGTAGGAAAATGTCAATAATAAGGTATCAATAATAAGGTGACAAGGCTGGAATATCTTCAAGCATGGTAAACACGAGGCTGTGAGTTTAAATTGGAGGCTACCACATGCTCTGAAATGCTTAGCATGGCATGAGGCCTTACTAATCCTGGTTCATACTAAGAAGTCCTGGAATAAGAGATCATGTGTTAAAGTTTTTGGCCACTAAATGTAAGATGGTAAGTGCAAAAGAACCCCAGAACCTCCTGCAAAATCTGAAGCACTCCTATAAGCACTGCCTCTACGTATCTTAGTGAGAAAATGCCCCAAAAAGATGACTTAGCAACTTAGAAAATTTCCAGAGAGTATTATGTTCTAAAATTTATCATAAAAGAAAAAGAAAAAATAATAGTATGTGCTTTTATGTTGGTAAGTTCAGAAATGACAAAGTCAAAATGAAAATGTCATCGAATCCTGCAGTCCAGAAAGTGAATTTATATCAAGTGAAACTTTAAGGTTGAGAAGTTTATGTGCTTAAGTTGAAATATGCACTGTTCATGGAACTGCAAGTAGAAAATATAAAGGAATATATTTACACAGAGTGAAGAGTGTCTCTATTGTATTACAGAAGAGTTGGAATAAAAGCATTTGTACATAGCAAGGCTCAGTTAGTGGGAGTTGACATTTGACTTCATTTTTAGAGATACTATGTCTATTTTGATATAGCAATTTGTTTTTCATGAATTACCTTGTCTGTGTTCTAAGAAATCTTTGTATTTAAGTGCTTCCTGTGGGCGGAATAACATTTCAGTTAAAATTATATACACTTATCTAAAAGAAAAACAGGGGGTAGGCAAATGACAATCTTCACAATTTGGTGAACTAATTTTTTGAAGTGGTTTCATGAAAGTCAAATTGCTTTAGAGAATAGTCAATTTCAAACAAGAGCAAAAACTATTCTCTAAGCCACTAATTATACTCCCTAGACTTATGACTTTAAAACACATATAAAATTTGTGAAGAAGAAATAATTTGAAGTAATTGTTGACTATAAAGATAGATAGCATCACATGCATGCAGGATAATTGAAAAATGAGAAAATCTATGACTACCACAGACAAACCCACTTTAGCTTCATAACTATCAGAAGTCCTAGTCTCTTGTATACTGTATTACTATTGGTTTTATTATAGAAACTCCATAACACAAAGCATATAAATCTTTTTATATGAATTATTACAAGTCTCTAACCTCACCTTTGGGGACTTGATTACTATAACATGTAACAAGGGCAGTCAAACTGAGAATAAAGACTGAAGAATAATACCCTTCTTCTTATAATGGAAAACATATATACTATTTCAAAACACAACATATTTAGGGGTGGGAGCAGTGGTACAGAGCAATAAGGCATCTGCCTTGCCGGTGCTAGCCTAAGACAAACCACAATTCAATTCTCTGGTGTCCCATATAGTCCCCCAAGCCAGGAGTGATTTCTGAGCACATAGTCAGGAGTAACCAATGAATGTCACCGTGTGTGGTCAAAAAACCCCAAAAACCAACCAAATAAATATACCCATATTTAATTGGTAATGTTTCTTATAATCCAAATTTAGAAAAGGATAAAATTTCCAAATCAAAATTCTACAGAAGACTTCAATGCTAATTCTCATAATGAGAATGCTTTCCAGTAATATTTATAGGACACTGTGTACAAAAAGTCCTAAAATTTTCTTACTAAACAAGTTTAAAACATAAAAAGTGAAGTTTACATCTATAATAATCAGAAATTATAAGCAATCTTGAGGATACATACAGCAATATGCCTGTCTTTGCATTTACTCCTATGTGAATATTCATCCAAAAAAGTTGACAGCTTACTATGTTGGTTATTATAGCAATTTTTAGAAAAATTGGAACTTTAAAAGTTATATTAACATGTGAAAGCTGTCATTTAAACCTCAAGTTTTCTTCATTCAAAACAATGTTGAACTGAACAAAAAAGAAAAGGAAGGAAGGAAGGAAGGAAGGAAGGAAGGAAGGAAGGAAGGAAGGAAGGAAGGAAGGAAGGAAGGAAGGAAGGAAGGAAGGAAGGAAGGAA
>PVKC010006865.1:0-30426 GCA_004027635.1 Crocidura indochinensis | reverse complement strand
CAACCAAGATGCCCTTCAACAGATGAATGGCTAAAGAAACTGTGGTACATATACACAATGGAATATTATTCAACTGTCAGGAGAGATGAAGCCATGAAATTTTCCTATACATGGATGTACATGGAATCTATCATGCTGAGTGAAATAAGTCAGAGGGGGAGAGAGAGAGAGAGAGAGAGAGAGAGAGAGAGAGAGAGAGACCCAGACTAGTTTCACTCATCTATGGGTTTTAAAAAAAATAAAAATCATTTTTGCAACAATCCTCAGAGACAATGAGAGGAGTTCTGGAACTTCCAGCTCACTTCATGAAGCTCACCACAAAGAGTAGTGAGTGCAGTCATAGAAATAACTACACAGAGAACTACTATAATCATGTGAATGAATGAGGAAACTGGAAAGCCTGTCTGGAGTACAGGTGGGGGTGGGTGGGATGGAGGGAGATTTGGGACTTTGATAGTGGGAATGTTGCACTGGTGAATGGGGTGTTCTTTACATGACTGAAACCTAATCACAATCATACTTGTAATCAAGATGTTTAAATAAAGAAAAAACGAAAAAATACTACAGTAGACTAAAGGGATGGTTGTTGAAATATTTTATGACTAAGCTTTGTAACTGTGTATCTCAGTTATCTAATTTTAATCGACAATTTATAATAAGTATATAATATAAATAACTTAAATCTAAAAATATATCTCAGAAGAGTGTTAATTGATAAGTTTATATCTAATATACAGATTGTTTCAAAGAACTTTTAAATTAAAAAATAGGTAATGGGACTAGACAATATATTAAAATGAAAATAAAATTACTTATAAACTTTGAAAAAACTAAACAACTACACTATCAGATAAATAATTATATATATTAAGTACCCAATAAATTGCCAATTTTTTTTCTTTATTTAGGGATGGAGAACATTGGGTCTATACTAAGCAGTACTAAGAGATTACTCCTCCTGTGTGAGGTCACTCCTGGTAGTGCTGGGGCAATAACATGGGGTGTTGGGTATATAACTGGGGTCAGCTACATGCAAGGCAAGTTGCCTAATTCCTCAAATATCTCTTTAAGCACCCACATTGCCAAAACATTTCGAGAATTTTCTTAACCAGTTTCAGCAATGTTTTGATTCACACTCATGCATTGATTGATTATTGTATGTTAGTTGCATTTTTAAGATTGTACTCATTTATCTATATTAAATTAAAAAACAATCTTTCTACAAAAAAATTGTGCAGATGGAAATCAATCGATCATGGAAGCTAACTCTATTTTGTAATTCTTGATAAAATCAGAACATTGCTTTTATTTTCCCTTGATTTTCTTTTCTGGCCATGTTCATTGCTTAATTATTTTCAACTTACTGTTCCTTAGCATGGCTCTTCTACAAGAAATTTTGGATGACAAATAAGTACTTCTGAGTCACAATATAGTGGAAACATGAAAGAGAATATGCCAAATCTGTTAATTTATCTAAAGATATTGCCAGCTTAGTAAAGTATTTATACTCTGATGGATTGTGGCCTACTTTAAAATAACGCCTTCAAGAACGCTTATTCATTAACCTAAATTATGAATTATAGAAGCATTTTTTAGATATAGGTTTTTGGAAAGCTCTTTATTATCTCTTTATACATAAACCTTACTTAATCCATATGATGAAGCATCTGAAAGAAATATTTTGGAGATGTAGTTCAATAATTTGTGGCCCAGTGTTTGAGTTTAGCAGACATAATTTGCTATCTGAGAAGGAAAACACGATGTAGTCATGGAAAGGATCCACTCACAGGAAATCTTCAAACCAAAGAAGTTACTAGTACTTGTCTGGATTGATTCTCTCTCACTTTCACTTCTAATATCTTTGTCATTTCCTAATGTCAGCAATTGATTCAACTCTTAATTGCAGAAGTATTGTGTGGTTGTAAATTTTTCTTTTGCACATCATTAGCAATATTGCAGGTATGTGAACAAATTGCATCCTTTTTCCCAATTTCTATCTACCTGACTTGCTGCTGAGTCGTTTTTGGGGTTAAACTTTTGGTAGTAATATGCAAGTTCAAGAGTAAGGGTTTTTATTTTGTCCAAAGTTCAATTATTTGAATTTTTCCATTTTTCATTTTACTATATATCCTATTTATGGATATAAGAGAAAAGGCAATTAACTTATTTTTGTAAAGTACCAACTTTATAGTCAATTACTAGAATGTTACATGGTTAGGTATTATGACCAAATGAAAGTCAACGACTCTTATCTTCCTTTAAATAAAACTTTCAAACTTGAAAAGTTTGTAGTTGTTCTTGTTTTGCTGAAGTGTCATCTTCTTGGCAATGATCAGAGTTTACTCATGGCTCTAAACTCAGAAATTACTCTTGGTGTTGCTCAAAGGACCATATCGGATGTCAGGAATCCAAACAGGGTCAGCAGTGTGCAAGTGCCTTCCATGGTGTACTATCTTTCCAGTCTCCCCTGAAGAGTTTTCTGTATTTCCATGTTTACTTTTATTAATTCATTCACTCAAATATCCATTCAAAAATTGTTATTCAGCACTATCTCTAACACGAATTGTGCTAAATACCTAATATACCATAAGTAGCAAGTTCCCATCCTCACCCTCATAGTTTGAAGAACCGCCAGCCAGCTGACATGTGACATCTGTCCCTTTCCTTATAAGGGCCATGAGAGTCAAGGGAGAGTCCTCTTTTTTCTAAGTTCAGAAATTCAAGATACCAAGATATAGTCAATTTATAGTGATTTATTCTTGCTTGTTTAAACTTAGAAATTTGGGTAGAAATGAATTCATAGAACAATTAATTTTCTGAATTACTTTAGGAGGTGCAGCTAAAGAAAAAAAAACAAATACTTTCTTACTTTTATTTACTGGTTGCTTGCTAGACAACCTAAGTCAGAAAGTTGCTCAGTGAATAGAAAATTAAAGTTAACTACATAGGTATACAGAATATAGCCTAAGATAGAACTAACCATTGAACTGCCTGTTCTACTGCATACCAGAGCTTTCTCATAACTCTCAAGGTCTCAAGTGCTGGGGTTGTGATTCAGTGATAAACACTTGCCTTGCATGTGTGAAGCTCTGAGTTCAATCTCCAGCACTACAACAAACAAAGACAAAACAAAATTCTCAGTACTTGGTTCCCAAAAAATTAACTTGCATATCAGTGGCATCTTTAGGAAGTTCTATGTTTTCATTTTAGAATATCACAGAGACTGATGCAACATTGATCAATAGATCTAGTTTTGTTGTATTCAGGATAATAACATTTTCTGAAATCCTGAATTTCTTTCTATATGTGACAGCTCCACTATTTAGACCTTATTCAACATATGTTAGTTAATGGTAGCTAAATTTCTCTCTGTATATCTTTCCTTATGTGTAATTTCTACACTCATCAGTAAAGGAGCTCATCAGTAAAGGAGTCAAAGTGTGATTTAGCAATACTCACTTATAAGGTAGACTTTATATTTACATTTGTGCCTCATATTCCATTCTAACAAAAATTCTGATTCTTCTTCAAAGACAAGTTTAAGGAATAGTAGCTAGAGAACATGCTTTGCATCTAGAGGCCCTCAGTTTTATCTCTAGGCCCACAAGACCCACTGATTATATCAGGTGCTTTTCAGATAGATTTTAGTAATGCTCATATTGCTTGATCTCAGCTCCTAACTAACAGCTTGTCTCATTGTTGGACCATGTGTCACCAAGAACATACTTCAGATCCCCTGAGCACTGCTTGGGAAAGACAAGAAGAAGAAAAAGGTCTAATTCAAATCTTGTCTGTTCTCATGGATTTTTAGTTTACCCCATCCATTCTTAGACAGAGGGAATAATTTTTTTCTCTCTGGTTCCACAAAACTTTGTACACTGTTAAATTGTGCTTGATGAAAATAAGGGATCTATCATATTTTCCAGTGTATAAGACAACTTTTTTTTGGGGGGGTCACACCCGGCAGTGCTCAGGGGTTACTTCTGCCTCCATGCTCAGAAATTGCTCCTGGCAGGCATTTGGGACCATATGGAGCACCGGGATTCGAACCAATGACCTTTTGCATGAAAGGCAAACGCCTTACCTCCATGCTATCTCCCGGGCCCCAAGACAACTCTTAACCCATGAAAAACTTTTTAAAAGTTGGAGATCGTCTTATACACCAGTATATGGCATGCTGAAATTCACTCCACCTTCAAGGACGAGTGATCTATACCCCCCCCCCACCGCCACATCCTACCCAGCTGCCAGGCATCATAACAAGTCCCCTGCTTGTCCTAATTCATCTTTCAGTGCACACAGAGGAGCTGAATTACCAAGTGCTGCATCCTATCCAGTCGCCGGGTGTCATCGCTGGTATGTGGCTTTCCAGTGCTCAGTCCTCTGTTCTGATTTTATGAGACACAAAGGAGGCACTCTGTCTGCCTCTAGCTGTCCTATTAATTATTGCACCCCAGCCAGCTGCTCTTGGAGGAGTCCCCTCTCCCTGTTCTCAATGTAGATCACAATTAAAAAATCACAGTCACTCACTACAAATGACAAATGTAAAATGATTGTTGGTACTCCAAAGTCTAGCTTTATTAAACATGTACTGTTAACTTTTGAGGTTTCTACTCTTTTTGCTTACGTTTTTTTTAATTTCCATTTGATGTGCATTAAAAGAAAGGTAGTTTTATACGACAGATATAGCCCAAACCCTATATTTTAACAGGAAAAGTAGGGAGTCATTGTATACGCCCAGTCATCTTATATGCTGGAAAATATGTTAGTTGCTAATTATTAACTAAGGGTTTCTCATTCATCCCTTCCAACTTTGTTTTATTGAACCCTAGCAAAGGTATGACATGTAATTGATAACACAATAATAGAATAATGGCTTTAACTGAATCAATGGTTCTTTAGATAAACAATGTCTTATAGCACATAGTTTTTTAATAAATAAATTATTCTTAGAATGTGTTTATAGTTATTGAATTACAAGCTAGTCTCCTTTCTGGCTACAATAGCATAGTGTAGTAATAATGGAGATCATTATAGCTCAAAATGTATAGTATTTACTATCTGGCCTTTTATATAAAATATCTTGCTGACCCTCATATTTTCTTCAACTCAATTTTGCTGATAATACTGAAGTACTTAGACACTTATTGCCATTTATATAGCATTTTAAAGCAAATACTACAGTTTTGATTTATCAAGTTTTATCAAAATTCATAAATAACTTAAGCTAAATATAGCATATAATTGTAATCATGTACTTAATATTGTGTTATTATTTATTACTTTACGGAAAGTGTATGTTCTCTAAATCACATCATTATCATGTTCCTAAGTTATTTTGTTGTCATATTTGAGGGATTTCTGTGGAAACTGGGATAGGAAGAAACTCAATATGGAGGAAGGGGTATGAAGGAATCCTTGGGACATTGATGTAGGGAAGTGAGCCCTCTAGTAGTGTATCTGATGTTGAAAAGATGTATGCATGAAATTATCATTTAACAATTAATCATGATAAATTAGTATAAAGATAATTGAAGTTATTAAAAATAAGTACCTTCAGTATAATTGTATAACTGATAAACAGCTAACTCCCTTAAGTTAAAATTAATGGAAAGGAGCCTAGGGAAATGGCGGATAAGTGTCTTCCTTGTGCACAACCAATTCAGATTTGACTCATGGTTCAATGTATATGGTTCATAGTTCCCCTGCATCTTCAGAAGTAATCCCTAAGTATAGATTCAGGAGTCTAAGCCCTGAGCATTGCTGAATGTGATTTGTGACACCCTGCTCTCCACCCCAAAAAAGAAAGAAAAAAATTATTTTTGAGATATTTATAAATCAAGCTCTGTGATAGGATAAAAATTAATATAACTAATTTTTGATTATAAAATTTTCATAGCAGTGAATGTTTGATGAGAGATGGATTACATTTTTTGTCCTTTCAATAACCTGTTTTTTCAGATTAGTATCACAATTTTATATAACTAAATTGAATCATCCAGCAGAAATAAACATAGTTTTAGAATCTCACAGCCATTCAAGACTTAATGGGATAAATAGCAAAAAACACCAACAGACATATTCAAGAATGTAAATTGAAACTAAACAAAAACAAAAGTGCAGTTCCAGATGATTTTACTAGTGGTTTCTTAAAGGTTTAGAATCAAAGGAGCACTGTAAAAACAGTGTTAGAGTGGCAATTATCGTTTGCATAGGCTCACCAAAATATGGGGGACAGGGAAAGGAAAACCTTGGCCTAAATACACGGAGACCTTACCCCCTGTACCCCCTGAAGTTTCCTGACATAAGACCAATTCTAGTCTCCGGGCAAACTAGTTTTTCAATCCAGGTCAGAGTCTGTAGTGCCAATACAGTTTTATTTTTCACATAGTCTCTGTTGTTGGTATCATGTTTCTGTATTGAAGATCCTGGAATCTATATATCCCACATTGATGTCAGGATGGTGTAGAGCATCATCTAATTTCAACTCACAATTAAAAGGCAATGAAAAAAAACCCTGTCCAGTACACAAGTGTTATTGTTTAAATCTTCTCAGTGTTAAGGGAAGACTCTTTTGAGTAAATAGATGTCAGAGCAGCAGTAGGGTCTTCCCTGGTAGAGGATTGCTTCCAGGTGATGTCATAGACAACTTTGGATGTTTCATAGATGACTTCCCTGGTTCCGGAGTGACTGGAAAATGCCCAAACCTCTGAGGCCTGTGACAGGTCATCATGTCAATGCTCAGGGTGTAAAGTCCGATTTCACCACAAGATTTGTGTGTTCCTATCTCTATTAGATAAGAACTTATTTGTATGTATAGTATTTTCCATTTAAGTCCAACAATCCCTGTGACCTGGTTCAAACATAAGCATTAAACTGAGGAACTCTTTCACCAAAATTCTTTATTAAATAGTTCACAAAGAGAAAAAAAAGGTAAAGAGTGGGGAAAATAAACAATCTAACTTAAGACAGTGGACACAATTGTCACCATGTAAGGGGATATTCAATAATAGTTATAGCAGTTGAGGGAATATATCTACAGTATTCAAATATGGTACCCCCACCCGAACTGATCTATTCCCAGCCCAAATCCATCTCCTATTTTTATTTTAAATATAAATGGTACATGTGGGGGCACTAGAGATGGATTACACTTTTTAAACTCTAAACATTCTACTCATGATTTATAGAGATGATAGCTCTGAGTTTATATATAATATAACTGTTTTGTATATTTATATATTGCTATGTACATATAACTATAAGTTTAGCATATTTTCTTGACACAATTTGTCAAAATACTTGTTGGGTTACTGTCTGTGCAAGTTATACATAGAGAAGTAAGCAATTTTATCATTGCCCAATGGAAGACAAGATTATATATGAGATTGATTTAGAGGATTTTACAAAGAACATAAAATTAGGGTAGCCATTGAGAGATGATTAGCATGGAAGAACCTAGATAAACACATAAATCTGTAATTTATGCAGATTAGAGTGGTAGTCTACAAAATTTGACAAGTAGGCAAGTACAAAAAAACTAGTTATCTTACCATCTTTTTTTTTTGTTTGTTTTTTGGGTCATACCCAGCAGTGCTCAGGGGTTACTTCTGGCTCTACACTCAGAAATTGCTCCTGACAGGCTCAGGGGGGCCATATGGGATGCTGGGATTCGAACCACCAACCTTCTGCATGCAAGGCAAACACATTACCTTCATGCTATCTCTCCGACCCCTAGCTTACTATCTTAATAAGAAACCAATATGTGTCTGAAAAGAAAAAAAATATAAAGCACTATGTGTGGGAAAAATTAGTTGGCTTAAGACATGGCAATTCCTATTGAGGAGAAATAGACCATTAACAACAGTAAAGGATAATATAAGAACCTTTGAAAAGTAAGATACTGGATACAAGAGGAAGGAAAGAAGGAAGTAAAAACAGACCATAGGATTTCTAAAATTTGGCCATGATATTAATAGAAATTAGAACAGACTCCGCTCCACAGCCATGTGCTCCTCCTAGACAAGGAATGCCAGCATGGGACATAGAAAGCATTATATATAGAGATATAGATAGATAGATAGATAGATAGATAGATAGATAGATAGATAGATAGATAGATAGATAGATAGATAGATAGATAGATCTCAAATAAGGATTTTAGAGAAATGTAGAGAATGTTCATCGAATTCAAATTGAACATGCCAAAAATAAGAATCAAGAGGATCTGAGAGTAGAAAAAAGAAAGGTTCAAACTTAAATAGCAGGGTTGAAAAACTTGGTAGACAAAATGAAAACCTCATTGAAAAGCCTATTCAACAGAGTAACAGTGGTTGAAGACAGAATCAGTGAGCTGGAAGATGAGAGGCATAACAAAAACTCCATACAATAGAAGCTGAAAAAAAGAGCCTCAAAGCAAACACAGACAATAGGAATAGTCATCAAAGAATATGAACAGACTAAAACAGAAGTCTTTGATTAACTCAAAAGAAACAGCATAAGAATTATTGGACACTGGAAGAAAACCCCATGAAGAATCAACAATCAAGGACATCATTGAAGAGAAACTTCTGGAGCTAAAGAGTGCATGCAACCAAATCCTACGTGCCCAAAGAGTACCAGCCAAAAGAGATCCAAAGAAAAGCACACATCCTAGTTACAATAACAAACCCCATATATAAGGATGGACTCAAGTATGATTCCTGGCATACCATATGATTCTCCTGAGCCTGCCAGTGCCGATTTCTGAGTGCAGAACCAGGAATAAATATGGAACGCTGCCAGATGTGGTCCAAAAACCTAAACAAATAATTGATTTTTAAAAGGAAGTGAATAACAAGCAGACACAGAGACACCTGGAAATTAAACAGCTCACTACTGAACAGCCAGTGGGTCAGGACTAAATCAAAGAGGAAATCAAAAGATTTCTGGAAACAAATTAGAAAGAAGACAAAAATTATTAGGCATAGCTAAAGTGGTACTAAAAGGGAAATTTACTAGCTTTGTAAGCATTCATCAGGAAGGAACAACTCAATTACATAGCTTATAAAATTAGAATGTGATGAACAAAATCAACTAAACATGGGAAGATGGAAGGAAATAATAAAGCTTAGAGCAGAAATCAATGAATGTAAAATCCAAAAACAATTCAAAGATCAAAGAAAGCAAGAGTTGGTCCTTTGAAAAAAATAAACAAAAGTGATAAGCCACTAGCAAAATTCACAAAAGAAGAGAAAAACTTAATAAACCAAATTAGAAATGAAAAGGGATAGATTACCATAAACATTTCAGAAAATCAAAGGGTAATCAGAGATTACTTTAAGAAACTGTCACAAAACATGAGAATATGGAAAAAATGGGTAAATTCTCGGACTCCTATAACCTTCCAAGATTGGAGCACAATAATCTATCATATATCAAAAGACCTATAATTGAGGAAATTATAATAGTAATTAAAAGTCTTACCAAACACAAAACCCAATTCCAGATGGATTCAAAAACAAATTCTTTTAAACCTTTCAAGAGGACCTACAGCCTATACTTTTCAGGCTTTTCCAGAAAATTTAAGAAACAGAAACACTGCCAAATAGTTTTTCTGAAGCTATCATTATCCTGATACCAAAAACAGACAGAGATGCCACCAAAAAAGAGGATTATAGACCAATATCCCTGATGAACAGAGATACAAAAATACCCAATGAAATACTGGCAAATAGGATCCAATATCTTGTCAAGAATGTCATACACCATAACTAAATAGGATTCATCCCAGGGATGCAAGGATGGTCCAATATATGCAAGTCAATTAACGTAATACACCACCTCAATAAAAGCAAAACTAAAAACCACATGATCATATCAATAGATGCAGAAAAAGTATTTGATAAAGTCTAAAAAATTCATTCATGATAAAAAATTCTCAACAAGATGGGAATGGAAGAAACTTTTCTCAATATAGTCAATACCATTTACCACAATCCCATGGCAAATATTACACTCAATGGGGGAAATACTGAAAGCCTTTCCCCCAAGATCTAGCACAAGGCAAGGCTGCTCCCTCTTGCCTCTCCTATTCAACATAGTATTGGCATTACTTGCCATAGAACGAGGCACGAAAAGATATCAAGCGAATACAAATATGAAAGAAAGAAGTCGAGCTCTCACTGTTTTCAAATGATATGATACTATACTTAGAAGGACATTGGTGGTGACAATGTTGCACTGGTGAAGGGGGTGTTCTTTATGTGACCGAAGCCTAATCACAATGACATATGTAATCAAGATGTTTAAATAAAGAAAAAAAGAAAATTATGAAAACTACCAAAAAGCTCCAAGAGAAAATAGATTGATATAGCAAAGGGGAAGGTTACAAAATTAAGCACAAAAGGGGCTAGAGAGATAGCATGGATATAAGGCATTTGCCTTGCATGCAGAAGGACAGTGGTTCAAATTCCGGCATCCCATATGGTCCCCAGAGCCTGCCAGGAGTGATTTCTGAGCATGGAGCCAGGAGTGACCCTTGAGTGCTGCTGGATGTGACACTATTTATAGAGAAGAAATAGGTATTAAGAAAATAATCCCATTCACAATAGCACCACAGATTCAAATACCTTGGAGTCAATTTAAAGAAATGAAGGACCTATGCAAATAAACCTATAAAACATTGCTTCAAGAAATAGAAGAGGACACAAGGAAATGGAAACATATACCCTGTTATGGATTGGGAGGATTAACATTAATATGGAAATCCTCCCCCCAAAGCATTAAAGATATTTAATGCAGTCCCGCTAAGGATACTCATGACATTCTTCAAAGAAGTGGATCAAACACTTCTGAAATTTATTTTGAATAATAATGCCCAAGAAATAGCCTAAGAATTTTTCCGTACTAGGGAAAAAAATAGGAGGCATCACTCTCCCCAACTTTAAATTGTACTACAAAACAACAGTCTTGAAAATAGCATGGTACTAGAATAAAGACAGATCAATAGAATACACTTTATTATTCAGATAATAACCTGAAGATATACAATCAAATAATCTTTGACAAAGGGGCAAAAAATGGAAAATGGTGCAAGAAATGCCTTTTCATCAAGTGGTGCTTTGACAATTGATCAGCCACATGTAAGAAAAGTGAACCCAGAACTATCTAACACAAAGGTCAAATCAAAATGAATTAAAGGGGCCTGTGCAGTGGTGCAAGTGGTAGGGCACTTGCCTTGCATCCACTAACCAGCTAGGATGGACTGCAGTTCGATCCCCCAGCATCCCATAAGGTCCCCCAATCTGGGAGCTATTTCTGAGCACATAGCCAGGAGTAACCCCTGAGCATCACTGAGTATGGCCCCCCAAAAAATGAATTAAAGACCTTGATATCAGGTCTGAAACTATAAGATATATAGAAGAAAATATAGGCAAAACATCCATGACATTGAGAATAAAGTCATCTTCAAAGAGGAAACACCACTGTTCAAATAATAAAAGCAAAGATAAACAAATGGGATTGCATCAAACTGATAAGCTTCTGAACTTCAAAGGGAACAGTGAATAGGGTAAAAAGGTCACCTATGAAGTGGAAGAAACAATTCTCCCAATACCCATCAGATAAGTGGTTAATATCTAAGATATACAAGGTACTGACAGAACTTTTCATGTAAAAACACATAACCCACTCTAAAAAATGGGGAGAAGAAATAAATCGGTATTTCCTCAAAGAAGAAATACAGATAGCCAAGAGACACGGGGAAAAATGCTCCACATCACTAATAATTAGAGAAATGCAATTTAAAATTGTAATGAGATATCATTGATATACAATGATATGTCAGTATCAATGAAATATTCAATGAGATATCATCTTAACCAGAGAGACTGGCATACATCATAAAGAACAAGAACATCCACTGAATGCATGAATGTGTGGAAAAATGAACTTTTATTCACTGCTGTTGGGAATGCCATCTAGTCCAGCCTTTCTGGAAAATAATATGGATATTCCTTAAAAAACTGGACATTGAGCTTTCATATGATTCAGCAATACCACTCCTAGTAATATACCCTAGGACCACAAAACACAATACAGAGCTCCCTCTGCCCTTCTATGTTCATAGCAACATTTTTTATGATAGCCAAAATCTGGAAACCAGGTTCCTGACAACAGATGAGTAGCTAAGGAAACAGTAGTACATCTATGCAATGGAATACTATGCAGCTGTTCGAAAGAATGAAGTCATGAAATTTGCCTATACATGAATGGAATTAAAAACTATTATGCTGAGTGAAATAAGTCAGGGGGAGAGAGATAAAAATAGAATAGTCTCAAAAATAGAATAGTCTCGCACTCATCTGTAGGATTTAAGGAAAATTAAAAGAGTATAGTAATAATACCAAAGGCAACAGAGATGAGGGCCAGAAGGACCAGCCCATGACATGAATCTTACCACAAAGAGTGGTAACTTCAAAAGTGAGAGAAATGACTAAACTAACAACTAACATAACAATGATAGAGAAATACAATGGGGGATGTAGAAAATGGGAGGACAGTGGTAGTGGAATTGTTGCATTGATGATGGGTAGTGTGCATTTTATGACTGAAATCCAATTACAAATATGTTTGTAACCCTGGCGCTTAAATATTTTTTGAAGCAAAGACTGCACTAAGACATAACTATCAATGAACAATGTTGAGATCAGAGTTGTTAGGAAAGAAATATTAGATTGGGGTGGAAGTAGAAATGGGGGGAGTTTGATGGGCACTTTGATGGAGGGGCCAACCCCGAACTTTGTACATCATTATCAAAAACTTGACACTATTGTTACCCTATCACCTAAAAAACTAACTTAAATAATTTAAGGGTAAATAATGGACCAGAGATAGAATACAGAGGTTAGGCTCTTGCCTTGCATGCTTCAGACCTTGGTTCCATTCACGGCACCATATGCATTTCCCCGATTACCACCAGGAGTGATTTCCAAGCATAGTTAGGAGTAATGCCTAAGCATGACCCAGTGTGTCTCCCCAGCAAAGGAAAAAAAAAGAGGGAAATTAAAAGAAAAGAATAGGAGTTATTCTAATCCACCTCCTTAATCTATGTGATAATACTTTTTACAGCTTTACAAGGGCTTTTGACAAATACAAAGGCATAAACAATGATTATACACAGTCTTTATGAATATAAAGTGTTTTAATCATCTTTAATCAGCAGTGTATTACCTAATGGCTAGAAACATTTCATGCTATTTTTATTATTTATTGAAGGGCTTTGGTCTCTTTTTTACCCAATGAGACCATTCTTCACCATTAAATTATGCCTGTTACTCAGGCAACACATATACTTTAGCATTCCAAATCACTTCTAATTTGGTCAGAATTTTTCTATAACTTACAACCCATTGACATTGAATTTCTAAAATTAGTTTTTCGTAAGACAGTGCATTTTGAGGCCATATAAAATTGTTTCAAAATAGTTTTATATTTTTGACAAATCTCAATTTCATAAATGAATAGAAATTAGATCATTAAAATTATTGGGGAGGGGCTAGAATGAATTCTGCTGGTAATGTTCTTGCTTTATACTCAGTAGGCCCAGGTGTGAATCAAGCACCAATTTTGGTCACCTAGAGCCATGCTAGGAGTCATCCCAAAACACAATAAGCCCTGAACACCACTGAATATGGCTCAAAAATCAATAAATAAAATCATTGTGGGGGAGATGATTAAAACCACTGTGGGGGCCTACACCCACCTGTACACAGGGTTTTCTGATTTGGGAGACTATAATAAAGAAAGAAGCAGTTTTTTTTTCAATTAAAGTGTTTGCAGTTTAGAAAAAGGCCTTAATTTTTAGCTTTCAGAAAATCCATGGGGCCAGAGAGATAGAATAAGGCACTTTCCTTGTTTTTGTCCAACCCAGGTTCAGTGCCCAACACTGCATATGATCACCAGAGTCCCATCAGGAATGATCCCTCAGCTCAAAGTCAAGCATAAGCCCTGAATACTGCCAGAAGTGACCTCAAAATCAAAAAAGAAAAGGAAAGGAAATCTCTTATCACCTTTGAAAATGAAGATCAGATTGTGAAAGACTGAATCACTCTATATGAAGGTTTAGACTTCTAATTGCTTATAAGGATAATATTGGAGTGATTTCAGACTAAAAGACTAAATACATTTACATAAATCTCAATAAATAAACAAAACCTCACAGTTCTTTTTCTTTTCCTGAAATTCAGCATCTGTTTTTTCAGACTAGAATTTCTGATGTGCACAAAAATGATACATTTGATTGACTTAAAATGTGGAAGTGCATTATTACCCAATCTTCCCTCTTCATCCCATTGAAAGCATTCAAGTGTTACTTGGAACATACTTTGGCAAATGTATGAGATAATGTGGTAAGGTTGCCTAGCAGCAGTCTCTCTGATGAGCAGAATCAGGCTTTTAGTCCCCAGTTGTTCAAGTAACAGCATCACTAATAGGTTACAGAGTGTTTCTCTGTACATTGTCTCTGCTGGTCATCTGACCACTTGTTAAAAATCACACAGCTACCTCAAATTCAAAATATAATTAGGCTACATCCTTTTCAGCTTTACACTTCTAGTTATTAAGAGGTTCTTAATGATTGATCTGGAAGAATCTAGTGTTTTTTATCCTTCTGTTTCTATGAAGAAAATGGGAATTATGCTTTTTCAAAATGTCCATTAGCAAAATCACCTCAAATGACACTTGTGCCATGTCTGTGAAATTTTTTGTGTGTTTCACATCTGTGCTATTTTATTTAGTTTTCCAAAAAGTAATAATTAAAATATCTATAAGAAATATTTGAGACTAGAAATGGATTTTGACATACCATTTTTCTAACTCTAGCATTTTATTAAGTACATTTCAAGAACTTGATTATTGTAATCTGTATGATTAAATACATTAAATACACTTTGCTAAAATATACTTAAGATGTTTATCAAAATCTTGCTATCTAGAACTTTAGAGCAGAGTTCCGAATGAGAACAGTACATGTACTTTTTGTTTTGTAAGTATATGTGTTTAAAATATTCTCCTGAAATAAATGTAAACTACAAACAAAATTAACTCAAGTTTAATGAAAAATCTCCTTAAGATAATCTTTCTACACAGCATGCCACATAGTTGCTGAATTTTTTTAATTTTTGAAATTACAAATAATCAGATAATTAAGAAGGGGTAATTTCATGCACAAATGTGTATCAAGTTGATTTTGATTAAAGTTTTTTGATAATCATTGCAGATAAAAATATATGCTGAATTATCAAAGAACTCTTTTTAAATTGTTCCAGGTACACCCTCAGTTATCTACTTTATCTAATGTGGAATGGTGTCTAATTTCTAACTTTGATCTTGATTTCTATTCACAAAACCTCTCCTTTTGCTATCTTCCGGCCTCATCATTTAAAGTGTTCCATTTAGAATGCCAGAGTAATGGAAAGGATCTTTTAGCTCCAACACTGAGATTTTGGCTTCTTTCACATGGAGTCTGCCAAGTTGTGTTCTAACCCAACTTCTTTTTGATTTTTATAAATAAATTCTTAATTGAATCAACATGAGTTACAAAGTTGTTCATGATTGAGTTTCAGTCATATAATGTTCAATACCCTTCCCCACTGCACATTTCCCACCATCAGTGTCTGAATTTCCTTCCTACTCTCTACTCTGCCCTACCCCCTGCCTGCCTCTACAGCAAACATTTTTCTTTCTTGCTCTCTCTGTCTCTCTGTCTCTCCCTCTCTCTTTCCTTTTAGACACTGTGGTTTGCCTTTTGTTATTGAAGGGGTATCATGCATATCACTTTCTCTCCTTTCAGCAACCAGTTCTTGTCCAGAGTGATCAATTCCAACTGTCACTGCCATAGTGGTCTCTTCTCTGCCCTAACTGAGTGCTCTAACTGCTCTCACCCACTATTCGTGGCAATCTTGTACTGGTCCACCTGGCCTTAGACTCTGTTTTTTCTGGATATTAATACAATACTATCTTTCATACATATATATATATTCCAAAATGAGTGCAATCATTCTATATCTATCCCTCTCCCTCATTTAACTCAGCATAATATTCTCCCAATTTCTTAAACTTTTATAAAATAGAAGACTGAATCTCCTGATTAAGAAATGACTTCCATATTCTCTCCATCTCTGTCTTAGAACTGCTCACAGATTTCAGATTTCAGTTGAAATCTGATTTTTTCCTTTTTTCTCCCAGACTTTCAAAAGTCATATTCTGTACTAACTTTGGAGATATGAGGAAGATATCCTGTGGATGAGTATTTGGCTTAGTTTCTATATTAATTGCTTTTCCTCATCATATTTCTTTTCCTCTATCTTGATATTAATTTATTTTGAAGTGAGGAAATTTAGACAAACTCCTTAGAGTCAAAGCTGTACTGACTTAGGACTTGAGGTTTATACAATTAATATTCCTTTTTTTTCACATATGTGACTTTTCTAGGTGGTGCTAAAGGTCCCAAATCATTAACATCATCCAGTTCACTGGTGGCGCAAGGTGGAAAAATTAAGCGGAAGTTTGCGGATCTGGGGTAAGCACTTCATGATATGAAAGGGTGAGAACCTTACAAAGAGGATTAAAGGAGATGTTACCTCTCTTCTGATTATGTACTGTCATTATAGGGCACCTTTGCGAAGGAATTCCAACAAAGGAAAGAAATGGAAAGAAAAAGAAGTCAATAGGTTTTCTTCAGGTAGCAGGTATGGGTGGGTAATTAAGACAAGAGATTTCTATACCTAAATTATTTTTACCTTCTAGGGTTAATCAGAACCAGTAGTCTGTGTCTTTAAGGCAAAACAATACATGTAGAGTAGAGATGAAAAAAAATTTTCATCATTCCTATTTGTGTTATTCCAGCAAAGTCATGGTTGTATCCACTGACTGAATTGTAGAGATCTGAGCACATAAACATTTTCAATACATGTTCATTTAAATACAGCATAAGTAGCCCTGTATAATTTGCAAATTAGATATATTTCAACTTTCTGGCCTGACTACCCACAATATGAATGTGATCTCTTTTTCCTAAGCCTAAAGAAGTAATTTTGTACCAAGTTTTTGTTGGCTTTCAGAATAATGCTTTCCATATGCGTGCAAAACTGACTTCATCCCTTGATGGACCCAGATATTTATTTATCTTTCAGGCCCTATTAATTATGCTTACTCTTGAATACTTTCCATCATTATAGAAGTGAGCTTTATTAGTAGAACATGTCATATTTCCTCCAATTTTGTTTTGAAATGACACAATTTTACAATTAAGTTTTTGCCTGGAGATAATAAAGCTTAGATCTCTAACAGCTGGGTTTGAGTCAACTCTCCTACTTATTACCTTTAAAATCTTAAGTAGATTTATCCTATGACTCCATTTTCTAATGTGTAATAATGGGAGTCACTGCACCTTCTTTATAAGTTTAGCACATAAGGATTTCATTTTTACACCAAGTATTTACAGAAACGACACTGAAGAGATATTTTAAAATAATAAATATAGAATATGTTATTATTACAAATTACAATCACTTTAACACTTATTATTTCATAGATGTTTGCCATAAGATTAGGAAAAAATGTGACTCCATGGTAGAAATGCCTCATATGTGTGAGGTGTGGGGTTCTATCACTTGTACCACTCAAAAAGGTATTGATAGGGCAGGGCAGATATTAATGTCATACTTTATGGATGCACTTTATTTTTATATTGTTTGTTTTTTAGAATTATATAGTAAGCAATAAATGCAATAGAGAATATGTGTCTTACTGTCTTTCTAACTCTGCCTACCACCCTCAGTTACATATGCTTCTAATGATGTTATGTTTCTTTATGCTATTTGGGAAATATCTCTAGCACAGACTGAGAAAGACAGGTAAAATACTAAAATAAAAGACTTAAATCATTTGCAGGTTAATTATCCATTTAATAAATGAATGTCTGTGATTCCCTTTTCTCTTTCTTTTTCTTATTTGGGGGGGGGGGCTCTGGTACAGTTTAGTGAGAGATAATACCTTCATCCTTCTCCCTTCTTCCTGAGATTGTAGGAGAATGGAATGGTTTGAATGAGAAAAGAATTCTAAAATTAGTGATTTTTTTAATGAAATATAGGTTTTGTGTACGCTACACAGCAGAGAAGGTTAGAAATCTCTTTTATAGTGAACAACAATCAGAAAAATAGGGACAGACTATGACTCAAAAACAAATAAGCTTTGTTTGGAGTAAAAATTGTAAAACAGACTATTTTCTGGCACTTTAAAATTAAGAATAGAAAATGGTCAAATACACTTAAGGAAAAAAAATAGATGGTGAAAGAGGGAGATACCCACTAGCATCGTTAAAACCCTTCTGAAGTAGCCTGATCCTTTCTATGGAACCATAGTCAGTGACTTTGTCCTTTGTTGCTTCATCCTAAAATGGATGGAAGTTAGACCACCTAGCACAAGAAAAATGTTTGAGTCTTTTCACTGTGATAGCCAAAGATGACCACCAGCTTTTGTAAATTATGGGTAAAAAGTAAATCTTGATTCTGTTTGTGACTAAACTCACTTCAATGCAGAGGTTCCCAAACAACATTGGTGATGGGAATGTTGCACTGGTGATGGGTGGTGTTCTTTATATGACTGAAACCCAAACACAATCATGTATGTAATCAAGTTGTTTAAAAAAAATAAGAAAAATAAATAAAATAAAATAAAAATAAAGAAAGAAAAGAAGAAAAAAGAAAAAAATAAATTAGTAATAATATAGATGCTATAGTTTTAATTAGAGAATTTATATTGAGACAGCTGTAACTCATCTGGGAATAAATCAAGTTTTACTCAAGCAATGACTTTAAAATTTGATATTTTCTCATATGTCAAGATCAAATATTGTTTCAAAATAAAGATTAAGTTTGATAATCGATTAAAAAAAAAAAAAGAAGCAGAATTAGTCTTTATCCCCAGAGGAAATAGTCCATCAATGCTTTAAGCAAAAAGAAAATGGCCCCCTCTCCCACCAACTCCTCATGATCTAATATTACAACTGACTCCCAGGATCATTCCATTGTGGGACATGCATATTGACCATTTGGGGAAATACTACTCTAAGTTAAACCTCAAATATTAAAGGTGGCCTTTCTTTTTTTGGGTTTTTTTTTTTTTTTTTTTTTTGGTTTTTGGGTCACACCCAGTGACGCTCAGGGGTTACTCCTGGCTATGCGCTCAGAAGTTGCTCCTGGCAGGCACGGGGGACCATATGGGAACCGGGGGATCGAACCATGGTCCGTCCTAGACTAGCGCAGGCAAAGCAGCAGGCACCTTACCTCCAGCGCCACCACCCGGCTCCCAGGTGGTCTTTCTTTAATACTGTCTTGGCCAGCAGTCTAGGCAGCACACTAGTTTGAAAACATAACTCTAGACTCTTTCTGCTTTATTACCACATATAATTCCAGATAGACCAATGCCACAAAGCAGTTTTCAATTAGAAAACTGATTGCACTATAATTTTGATAGACCAGAAAGGATTTCACATAAATGACAAGAGAAGGGTATTTTCTGTATCAAAGATATAATTTTCTCAGCTAACAATAATTGAATAACACTAATCAAATCTAATTGCAGCTTCTGTTCTCCGATGTCAATTGATAATGGGCTGAGAAAAATAAAATGGCTGAAGCATTGCCTTGCTTATGGCTGACATACCTAGTTTAATCAGTGTCACATATAGTTTCTCCAAATGTTGACAGGGGTGGTCCCGGAACACAAAATTAAAGAACAGAATACAGCCAGTATAGCCCCAAAAGAAAACAATTTGAAAAATAAATATTGAAAATACATTTCAGGAAGAATAGAATTATTGTCCAGTAGACCTCCTTGTGATCGATAAGTATCCTTAGCAGTAGGGTATTGGTAAAGATGTAAAGACTGGAGGAAAAAACTAATCTCTTGTGAGTTTTCTTAAAGAAAAGAAGGAAAACTATACAGCCAAGTTAGTGACCTCATGAGTTTGTAAAAATTTAATGGGTTTCTTTGAACTGGTAATAGATTTCCTAGACTTTAAAGAGGTAAAGGTCTTGCTAAGCTTGATCTTGGTTTTAGATTTTTTTCTTCTCAAAGAGTAAATTTTCTTAATTTTATTTGTGGAAACATGAAGATTTAAATTCATAACCAACATGAAACCAATAGATAAAGTTAAAATAGAAAAGTGCTGTATTCTTTACTTTTCAAATAAGTGCTCAATAAACATTTAGATATAAATAGTCAACACTGCAGATAATGAAAACAGGAAATATTTCATTAACAGAGCTCATTTATCCTGTAGAGATCAAGGGATAAAATTATATACTATACAAATCACTAGAGTAAGTAGTCTCTGGAGCCCATTCGGGGGTCCTCAAACTTTTTAAACAGGGGGCAGATCGTTGGAGGTCGGACTATAGTAAAAACAAAAACTATGAACAAATTCCTATGCACACTACATATATCTTATTTTGAAGTGAAGAAACAAAATGGGAACAAATACAGTATGTGACCCGCGGGCCGTAGTTTGAGGACCACTGCTAAATTAACTGATTTGGAGCTCTATGGGAGAACCTTGTCACTGAATGAAAATCTCTAGGAGAAGAGAACTAGATTGTGGCTGTGGGGAAATGATAGTGAAGAATAATAGCTCTTCTCTGTAGATAAATTAAATAACCTAAAGAATCACCTAAAAAAAGCTCCTTTGTTGTAGTGATAAATGACTACAACAAAGTTGCCAGCTACAAAGTCAGTGACAAAAATTTGTCATGTTCCTATATGCAGATAGCTTATAAAACGAGAAGACAGAGATCAGAGTCTGCTTTACTCAAAATAGTACCTTAAAAAGCAGGCACATAGGAATCAACAAATAATTGAGATAAATATTTCATGTAAACTAAAATAATATATGAAAGAAATAAAGAGGCCTTAGAAATTAGAAAAATATTCCTTGTTCATGGATTAAAGGAATAAATACTGCAAGAATTACCAGCCTATCCTAATTTTATAAATTCTATATGTTTCATTTCAAACCTCATTCAGATTCCATGACATTCTCCAAGGACTTAGATTGATCAATAATAAGATTCATGGAATCAAATTCATACTAAGAAATAAAAATTAGGAGGTATCTCGTCACCTAAATTGAATCTATACTATAAACTGTACTCATCAAAAACTATAGTGATCAAGGGATCATGGTACTGAAATAAAGATAGTCTATTTAAATAGTAATAATCAACTACCCAAATAATGTTTGCCAACTCTATGGCCACCTAATTTTCAACAAAGGAGCTGACTGGGGCCTGGGAGATAGCATGGAGGTAAGGTGTTTGCCTTTCATGCAAAAGGTCATTGGTTCGAATCCCGGTGCCCCATGTGGTCCCCCGTGCCTGCCAGGAGCAATTTCTGAGCATGGAGCCAGGAGTAACCCCTGAGCACTGCAGGGTGTGACTCAAAAACCAAAAAAAAAAAAAAAAAACCAAAGGAGCTGGCATAAAGATAACCTCTTGAAAAAATGGTGCTGGGAAAATTGGATAACCACAATGCAAAAATGTGAAACTGGATCCATATCTTACAACTTACACAAAAGGTTATCAAAGTGGATCAAAGACCTTGTTATCAGACCAGAATCCATAAAATATGTTGTGGAAAATATAGATTCCAAGATTTGGACCTCAAAGACCTTTTTAGTTATATGATTCCGTTGGTAAGGGAAACAAAAATAAACAAATGGAGCTCATATCAAATTAAAAGTTACACATGACTAAAGAAGCATAGGATAAAACTAAAAGACATCCAGTGGAATGTTGCACTTAATGCATCACATAAAATGTTAGTATCCAAAATGTACAAATCATTTAAAAGATCAACCCAAGAAATCCATAAATCTTATCAAAAAATTGAAGAGATGAAATGAAGAAGACACAGACTCTGAAAAAGACAGAAAAATGGGTAATAGACACATGAAAAAGTGCTCATCATCACTTATTATCACAGACCCTAAACAAGACGACAATGATATATCTCACACTCTAAGTGAAAGTGGCATATGCTAAGAAGACAGGGAACAATCTGTATTGGTGGGGCTGTGGTAAAAAAAGGATCTCAAAATGAATGCTGGTGGGAACTATACCCAATTCAACCTCTATGGGAAACAGTATTAGATTTCTTAAAAATTATTAATAGAACTGCCATGCAACCCAACAGCTTGGTATCCACAGCTTGCCATACAGTCCAGAGCTTGATATCTAACAAAAGTATAAAAAATGCCCAATACACACCATTATTTATTGTATCCCCTAGCACATATGGAGTCAATCTTCATGTCTAATACACAATGGACTATCATGCTGCTACAAAAACAACAACAACAATGAAATCATGAAATTCATTGCAAATAGGAACTGGAATATACTATGTTAAATAAATTTGCCAAAAGAAGGACAAATGCAAGATCCATCATTTAATAACCTATAATCCTATTAATAATTGTTAAATAAACATTTGTTTTCTGGAAAGCATAGTTAAGCCAAACAAATATTGGAGCTTCTATATTCTCCCTAAGTCAAGTGATGAAAGTTGATAATTAGATTCTTCCTTTGCAAGATATTCTAATTCTGAAATATGGGTTTGTCCTTAAATAGAGGATTTGTTAAATTCTTAGGTTTTGTTTTATTATTACTTATTTGGAGGGGCACACCAGTGGTGCTCAGGACTTGATCCTGGCTCTGTGTTCAGAAATTACTCCTGGCAATAGACTATACAAGATTGAACCCAGGTCAGCAGCAAACAGCAGTTAACAGTCTTGCAAATAATACCATATCTCCATCCCCCAAACTCTTGAATTTTAAAACCTAGCTATTTTTTGAGTGTCTTTCAACTTACAAATTTTTGTTTACACAACCAATAAAACTTTACATTTGATCAAATAATTCACTTTCATGGTCTTTTTAAATGTTAGTTTTGCCTCAGTAAAGAAGACTTTTGGATTATATTGATTGACCTGCTTTTAGATACATTTATAAATTTAATTTTTTCAGGTTTTTAACACTACTTAATTTAAGACCATTTTTTCTCCAAGTTCCAAACACTAAGACAGTTAAGGATACAGCAATGGGCTGGATCGATAGCACAGCAGGTAGGGCACTTGTCTTGCACACTGTGGACTTGGATTCAATCTCCAGCATCCTGTATGGTCCCCGAAGTTTGCCAGGAGTGATTTCTGGGTGCAGAGCCAGGAATAACCACTGAACACTGCTGGATGTGGCCCCAAAAGAAAAACAAACAAAAGAAATGATACAGCAATGACTTGTGATTCTTCTTTTTCTAAAATGTTTGCCATTATTATATAAGCTAAACAACAACAAAAAAAAAGATTAAGAACAGAGTACATTCATACTTTGTTCCCATAGAAAATATTTTCAAGTTCATCAAATGTTTTACTTCTATCAATCTTAATCTTCAAGAGAACTATTGAAGATCAATGTGTAGCTAATATTCATTATCTCTAAACATGCAGAATTAAAAGAAAAGTACAGAAATGGAGGGACGAAAGAAAAGGAATACATATGTAAAGGAAAAAGAAATATGGCAGGTAGGAGGAAAAAAGAATTTTATGTTTAATCCCACTAAATTTCCCCCTAAATTGGATGACCTGAAGAGTGGTCAATAGTAGGATAACTACGACTAAGCCTTCTTTACCCCTTTTGTAGACCTAAAAGTTCATTTTATTTAGAAGGAAATTATTAATATAAAATGAAATTATTATTATAAATCAAATTTAGGAAGTTAATTTTTATAATTTTAATTAATAGGAAATTTATATTTTCCTTTATTTAAACACTGATTAAAACTTATTCGTGATTGAGCTTGTATTTTTAAATAAAATCTCTGCACTCCAGATCAAAATACATGGGAGCAACACTATTTAAGGATAGTGGGAAATACACAGAACCATTATCTGTTCCTTGTGTGTTAAGTTTAAGGATATATGAAGAAGCAAGGAAGATAGACTAGAGTTTCAGCAAGGGCCCATCTAATCTTTTCCTGGAGAACAGTAAAGTACTGTCTTCATAATGTCCCAGAAACAGGTATTTCTGCTGTGAGGACAGTGCTTGTTTCTTAGCTATAGGCATCTGTTGCTTTCTATATAACTGTTCCTTCAATACTTCTGTTACCTTGGTGTGTGGAGTTGTAGACTGTAAAGCTGTAGGCTTTCTTAAGCCTCTGAATATTATCCAAGAATAAGTTTCCACGATCTCATTTATCACACTCACCCAGAGGCCTGTTGACCTGTCTTCAGTGCTAGATGACCAACTTAAAGGAATTTGTTATTCTTGAATATTTTTGTGGCAGTGAGATTTGACGAAGAGCTTAACTATAAATGGAATTTCGTTTCTGTTTGAAATGTTATCTGAACAAAAAGCCTTTGCAAATAAGGCATTAGGTGACACAAAATGTTTACTTATTTTATTAAGGTAGTATTTTTTTACAGAATGTAAATGTTTCTGTGCTTTAGGCATATAGTATTACCATGCCGTATCCATCACCAAAGTGCCAATATCCCTGCTCTATAATCCATTGGACCTCCTCTACTTTCTAAGCCCACTATCAGCCTCATTTTTGTGCTCAGAAAAACCATGCCATTCTTATTTCCACTATGCTCAAAAAAAAAAAAAGTAAAACATTGCATTTGTTTTGTTCACAAAGCAATGTTGCAACAGCACTTCACTTCAGATTAGGATAGGATGTTTATACTATTATTAATCCTGGCCAATTTCTAAACTTTAAAACAAATATTCATATGTTTAGGCATTAGGAAACCTTATTGGAATTATTGATGAAAACTTAAAATAGTCTATTGTTACATTGATTAATTGACTCTGAAATTTGTAGCCAGAGAGGAAGATACTAAGCAGGTCCTGTTTATCTTACACATGATCTGGTGTGTGTGTGTGTGTGTGTGTGTGTGTAAGACTACAGAGAAAATATTTTATGTATCTGAAGTCAAAGAGCTTTCTCAGCATGCCCCAACCCAAGAATGTGAAACTGAAGTAAAAGACAGATCTTAGAATTTTAATTATCATGGATATATAGAGCTACTTAGAAGTTTATCTTTCCAGAGTTATATGGTTACATTTTCAGGGAGTGGGGTGAGGGCGAGAGTGGGACAAGGGAGGTGAGACCCAGCCCTCAAAACTTTGAGATGCTAAAAATAGCTCCTCCACCCACCCCCAAAATATAAACATAAACTTTTTACAAAGTAAATATATGCACATTTGCAAAAAGCCAAAAATGCAAGGTTCTTCTTAAGTTGAGTATCTTTACATTAGTGGTAAGATTTCTTTCCCTCTCAGAGGAGAAAGGGGAATAGCTGTTTCTCTGACATAGTCATACAGATTTATATTTTGTAGATTCCTCCTCTACGGTACAGACCATATATAGCACAACATCTGGTTCTCATTTTGTCATTGTGGAAAGAGGAAATTAGTGTAGAGGGAACAGCACAATAAGTTTCTGTATTTAATAGGCTTTTCTGTACCAGAAACCTGGTGTTTATATTCAAGACAATATTAATAAATAAGACATTAAATTTTTGTATGTCAAAATATAACTTCTAAATGATCTACTATCTTGCCCACCCTTGGTCTATATCAGTCATCTAAGTACCAGGACTCTATCTTTGAACAAATAAACCAGAAGATTCTTCCAATAAGACTTTGTTTATGATCCCAAAATAAAAATTACATCTAAGAAAGACAGATTTACCTCTGTTACCATCCATCATTTGATAGTATATTGGAGAATATAAAGAAAAAATTGTGGGTATTAAACTCTAGGATAAAATTGATCAGCATATGTCTGGTTAGTTTTTGTTCTTCTTGTAGATTAATAGTGCTCTTAAAAAATATATTTCTTTAAAATTTCTTTAGAAATATACATTTCTAAAAATTAATCAGACCTTCTGGAATTTTAAGTGTGTAGTAAGTTAGTCTTTATATCTCAGTATTTGACAAAAAAATAATTTACACATTCTCTATTATTACTCATTCTTGTAATTCTCTTAATTTCTTTTAATATTGCATCACCATCTACAAGATACTTTTATACGCTTGGGCACCTAAATCTTAAAAAATCTTTGGAAATAAATAGGAACTAACCATACCATTATATGAACTTGTGATATATTCTATTTCAAAATATATGAAACAAAATGCGATTTAAAAAGCTGATGTTCATTATATGTATTTGACATAAGCTTTTTAGTGTTTGGGCACTTAAACTGAAAAGGATAATTTTGTTATGACATCAACATCTATGAAAGCATTGCTGCACAGGACCTCATTTAAGGTCCTGGGTTCTGTCACCCCTTGTATCATCAAATAAAAAAGAAAAAGAAGAACATTACAAACAATAACCTAGAAATGATTGTCCTTAATAACAGGCACTGAAACTGATATCATTTATATATATATTGAGGTTGATCTTTTCTAGTATACACAAGAGTTACATCCTTTCCTGTATCAGGGTTCATAAATAGCCATTAACCCAAAAAATAAATACAGATTTTTAAAGTCTTAAGGGGAAGAAACCTCTTTTTAAACTATGTTTCTGAAATGTTTTTGAGTCCTTTAAATGTTAAGCCATCAGCCATTTATAATTTTAGTCTTCAGAGTAATTTCATATTTGATATTTCATTTTATTCTTTTTTTTAATTGAAATCTTGTGATATACAGAATCCTTCATAGTTCGTTTTCAGATCTACAATGAATCAGGGCCAATCCCACTACCAATATTGATGTCCCACCACCAGTGTTCCCCAGGTACATCTCAAACCACCCCCATGTCCCTCAGCATGCCAATATATAAAATGCCCATTTTAAGTTTAGTTTGTTAATATTTGTGTATCTATATTCCACTGTTGGAATTGGATATTTAATTCAGTCCTTTTCTTAACACTACCAATGTACCTGAGATTGCTTACCCTCTGGTCCCCATTCTTTCATATTTGTTTTTCTCCTCCTACACTGTTTTTTTTCTTTTCCTTGATATACTCTGGGGCCAAGGATATTCAAAACAACTTCCATTTAAACCACTGCATGTTTTCATGTAGTTATTCTAAATACCACATATAAGTATTATTATTCTATGTCTATCCTTCTTCTGGCTTACTTCAGTTAACATAATATCTTACAGTTCCATCCATGTTGCAGAAAATTACATGATTGCATCATTCCTTTCAGCAATGTAATAGTCCATTGCATATATTACACATCTTCATGATCCACTCATGTTGTTGGACATCTAGGTTGATTCCAAGTCTTAGCTGTTGTACTGAGAGCTGCAATGAATAGTGCTGTGCATGCATCCTTTTGGATGAAAGTTTTTCTGTCCTGGATGGAAATAGATACCCAAAAGTGGGATTGCTGGGTCATATGCACATTCGATTTTCAGTTTACTGAGAACCCTCCAAACCATTTCCCATGGGTTTGGACCAGGCAGCATTCCCACCAACAGTTGATAAGAATTCCTTTCTGACCACAACCCCAACAACAGAGATTGTTCCCAATATTTTTACCCAATATTGTTCCCTATATTTATATGTGTCATACTCCCTGGTGTAAGATTGTAATAACCCCAAACACTGTAATTCCACCCAGGAAAAGTAGATCTGGGCCAGAGGGTCACTGCAGGAATTAATTCAAACAAAGCTAAAAGTAAAGTATGCATAGCTGAGTCACAGTCTGGCTTGTCAAGCCAAGAGAAATGCTGCCCAGACTGCAGTTTTTATTGAATACAGAGACCATTCTCAGGTAGGGAGTAAGGGCAGAGGCCTGTCCTGAGCCAGTCCTACCCAGTTAGCTTCCTACTAGGTAAAAGGGAGGATTCCTGTCTCTTTGATATTTTGGAAGAGTCTAAGGATCAATAGTACTAACTCTTATATGAATGTTTGATAAAACTCACCCATAAACCCATCTTGTTTTGGAGTTTTATTCTTGGGGAGATTCTTAATTACTATTTCAATTCCCTACTTGCGATTGGCCTGTTTAGGCTTTCTTCTTCCTCCTCACTCAGTTTTGGAAGATTATATGTTTCCAGAAATATATCCATTTCTTCTAGTTTCTCTAGCTTATAAGAGTACAGTTCTTGGGGGCCGGGCGGTGGCACTGGAGGTAAGGTGCCTGCCTTGCCTGCGCTATCCTAGGACGGACCCCGGTTCGATCCCCCAGTTTCCCATATGGTCCCCCAAGCCAGGGGCGACTTCTGAGCGCATAGCCAGGAGTAACCCCTGAGCGTCACTGGGTGTGGCCCAAAAACCAAAAAAAAAAAAAAAGGGTACAGTTCTTCATTATAATGTCTTGAATTCATGATTTCTTTAATTTCTGAGGATTCTGTTGTAATCTCTCCCCTTTCACATCTGACCCAATAGATTTGAATATTTTTCCTTACTTTCCTTGTGAGTCTTGTCAATAGTTTCTATAACTTGTTTATTCTTTAAAAATACAGCTTCAGGTGTTATCAATTCTTTGTATTATTTTCCTTGTTTTTATATTGTTGATTTCTGTTCTGGTTTTATTTTTTTTTTCTGCTGCTTGTGTTTGGCTTTCTTTGTTGTAGGTTTTTCAGATATTTAAGATGTCCCTATAGGTTATTGATTTTTTCTTTCTTCTCATTGTAAACCTGTGTTGTTATGAATTTTCCCCTAATCCCATTAATTTGGTAAATTTTTCCTTCATGATCATTAGTCTCAACTAATATCTTTATTTTTTCCTTGATTTCTTCTTTGATCCTGCTCTTGTTGAAATTCATGCTCTTTAGTTTCCAGATGTTAGATTTTCTCTACATGATTTTTTTACAATCAATCTTGATTTTTGTATCACTGTGATTTGATAGGGTGCTTAGTATAATTATTATGTGTGTCAATTTATGTAAGTGATATTTATATCCTAAAATATGGTCTATCCTAGAGAAGGTTTTGTGTACACTTGAGAATAATGTGTATTAACTTTTTGAGAATATAGAGTCCTGAAAAAGTCCATCAGTCCTAGTTCTTCTAGTTTCTCATTTAGGACTCTCATATTCTGTCAAGTGGATATGTCCAGTGAAAAGAGTGGCATGTTGAAATCTCCCACTACTATCACATTTTCTTCCAAGTTTCTCTAGGTTTGTAAGCAAAACTCTTACATACTTTGCTGACTCTATATTTGGTGTGTATATGTTGATCAGTTATTACTTCTTGGCATATTGTTCTCCTGATCAGTGAGTAGTGCCCATCCTTGTCTCTAAGGACTTTCTTGAGGGTGATTGCAATTTGGTCTGATATAAGTAATTGCTATTCCAACTTTTTTTTCTAGTATCTTGTCTAATTGTTTTCCATCCTTCTACCTGAGCCTGTGTTTATCTGAGACATTAAATGTGTTTCCTGCAGGCAACTGATTTCTGGGTTTTGTTTCCAGACACAACCCACCACTCTGTGAGTCTTTATGTGATAGTTTAGTCCAGTGTTTTTCAATCTTTTTGTGCAAAGGCACACTTTTTTCATGAAAAAAAAAATCACGAGGAACACCACCACTAGAAAATGTTAAAAATTTTTTACTCTCTGCCTATATTGACTATATATAAAGTAATTCTCGTGAATAGGAATGAAATAAACACAAAGAAGTTATTTTATAATTACTTTATTACAATATAATAAAGTATTTTATAATCGTTCATATTTCTGTTTACTTATTCAGTGCAAAACCTGGGCCTGTTTGGCTGAACACAAAGCTTATATTTTCGTAGAATTGAAGAAAGATACACACATAGCTCTTTGTCAACAGCTCTCAATCTCTCTCTTTAGCTTTTATAGTCTGTAACGTGTGCTTCGCTCACAAACAGACCAATCATGCCGAAGCCACATGTTACAGATAAAATTGGAATTTTTCCCACAGCACACCAGACAATATCTCACAGCACACTAGTGTGCTGTGGCACAGTGGTTGAAAAAGGCTGGCTTAGTACATTGACATTTCTGTCAACAGTAAACTATTGACAGAAAACACTGTTGTGTCATATTGTGTAGGATTGTTGTTGTTACAATTTGATGTTTGGTTCATATAATTGATCTTTGAGTAGTTCATTTAGAGCCAGTTTGGTTATCATGAATGTTGCAGTTCTTTTTTGTCTGAAAATGTTTTTAACCCTCCCTCCCATATAAGTGAGAGGTTTTCTGGGTAGTGGATTCTAGGTTGAAAGATTTTTTAATTCAGTAATTTTAAATAAGTCATGCCGTGCTACATATACACAATGGAATATTATGCAGCTGTCAGAAGAGATGAAGTCATGAAATTTTCCTACACATGGATGTACATGGAATCTATCATGCTGAGTGAAATAAGTCAGAGAGAGAGAGAAAAA
>PVKC010006864.1:0-30402 GCA_004027635.1 Crocidura indochinensis | reverse complement strand
TGACAACAAGTGACCTGCCTCCACCCCCACCACCATTGCCATTTGACTGCTGCCCACCACCACCACCACCCCTTCCACCTGGTGTACATCCCACACCCCCAGGAGCTCCACCTTGTTTTAACCTGGACCGAACATCCTCTTCTGACCCCTTATTCAGCAATGAGATGCCACTCAGGAAGAAGTGTATTCCCCAGCCTTCCCATCCACTGAAGTCCTTCAACTGGGTCAAGCTGAGTGCGGTGAGTAAAAGGAAGAGAAGACTAGGCCCCCTATGTGCAATGATTGCCATTATTCACATATTTTCACCCTGGATTCTTTCTTATGTGAACTCTGGGGAGCAGGTGAAGTAGATGCAGTGATGTGAAGTATGGAATCGTCGGTGGTAGTCAGTTTACTGTCTTATACGCACTTGATTGTCTTATGGAGGAAAATGTCTGTGCAATTATGGAGCAAATGCCACTCGGAGCTGAAGTTGGTGAAGGGGAAATTTTTTACATTAACAAAAAGTATTTATGGGGCTGGAGTGATAGCACAGCAGTAGGGCGTTTGTTTTGCATGTGACTGACCCAGGATGGATCTGGGTTCGATCTTATGGTCCCCTAAGCCAGAAGTGATTTCTGAGTGCATAGTCAGAGTAACACCTGAGAATCACCAGATATGGCCAAAAACAAAAAAAATATTTAAAAATTGTTTATATGGGGCCAGAGAGATAGCATGGAGGTAAGACATTTGCCTTCCATGTAGAAGGACAGTGGTTTGGGGCCCGGGAGATAGCATGGAGGTAAGACGTTTGCCTTTCATGCAAAAAGTCATCCGTTTGAATCCCGGTGCCCCATATGGTCCCCTGTGCCTGCCAGGAGCAATTTCTGAGCATGGAGCCAGGAGTAACCCCTGAGCACTGCCAGGTGTGACCCAAAAACCAAAAAAAAAAAAAAAAAAAAAAAAAAAAGGACAGTGGTTTGAATCTCGACATCCATCCCATATGCCCCCGAGCCTGCCAGGATCGTTTCTGAGCATAGAGCCAGGAGTAACACCTGAGCGCTTCTGGGTGTGACCCAATAACAAAAAAGAATTGTTTTTTACTTTAGTTTTCTGTTTAAAAAAAGTTGATTGTGTTTAACCAACTGTGGACCGGCTTGTCGTATGTATATTTCAGTCTCACAGGCTGGTTGTTCCCAGCTGCCATCTTTGGATGTCTCTTGTTTTTCTTGTCTAAAAACTATGTGCATCTTATGGTCAGGTGCATCTTATAGAGCAAAAAATATGGTATATGTGTGTGTCAAGAAGATGTCATGAACAGTACTGATAATAATAAAATCAACTGTGTATATGAAATATGTGCTGAGGTTAGGTAAGAAGACAATACAGTTATCAGCAGGTACAATGGTTTTCTAGATGGAATGAAATCCTAGTTGGCTAGAATTTTATCAAGTCAAAAGAAGATCAGTTTGAGAAAATATATTTTAGTATATAGGCAATGATCTTTGGCCAAAACTAAATATAAATGTATATATGTACACACCCACATATAGATACTAAATATTGTGACCATTTATACAAAGAACTGGTACAGGCCACAATGAAAAGTCATATGTCAAAGTAGCCTTTTTTGTATTCTCTAAATAAGAAAGTATACCCACTGGCTGTTCTAGACTTCTCAGCAATGAGGACTCCTTAGAAGAGTTATCCACCAGTAGTATACCAATTCCAGGTTCACAAAGTTTTCTAATTCATCTTTTGGACTCTTATGAACATAGAATATGGGTGCTAAGGATCACCTAAGGCACTTAGTAATTTTAATTCAAACCTAGATCAGGCCCTGGATTAGGTTCTGGGCTATGTCTCATTAAATGATCTGGAACTTTGTCACTAGCATCCCAAATACCAAGTGAATAGATTCAATTAGCCTGACAACATTTACTTCAACAATAACCACACCCACATCAGTTGGGACCTGAGTCTAATGAATGTATTCTGAACTTTTGTATTGGTGTGTCTATTAGTTCAGCTCTAACTTGGATCACTTAATTTGTTTGTACTTACTTATTCTCATTTCTAAGATGTAGAAATGCCTTCTTAATGATCACTTAAATTATGTCAACCTCTGGTTTTATAATCTTGTTGGAAAGTTGAAGTATAATTTCCATGCTTAGTCTCCTGGGCTTCATAATATCTCCTATCTGTTATGAATATTTTTAGAGGAATCTGTTAGAAGAATTTTTAAGTAACATAGTTGAAGTTGGTGACAACTGCCTAGTACAGTTGTGCCCTGTCATGCTTCTCCAGGGTTATAGCTGTGAGATGAGCCAAAATAGCTTACTGTTAGAAGCAGACAAAGAGCTCTGCAGAACCACAAATCATAGGCTGTGTGAAAATGGTCATTGTTCCTCATCAAAAATAGTACTATCTCCTGTGACAAAAATAAGAATTTTATTGTCTTCTGTATTTAAAACATAAAATTTAAGGTCGTAAAATGATAATCAAAGTTGGTTAATAATTTAGGAAAAAAGGCAGATGAATCAATCAATTAATATTTTAATTATTTCCCCTCTTTATATGGAAGTTAACAGTATCTATGCTTTTAGGTATTTTCATTTTTCCTTTATTTTTGTTTTTAATATCTTTAATTTATTTACAGTCAAATAATAGATTTATTGCATGGTTACAAACATGTTTGTAGTTGGGTTTCAGCCACAATTTTCCCATAAAGAACATTTCTCAGAATATTATCTGAGGCCCAATAATAAAGCCCATCCAAATTCCCCAAGGAGAGCACCAGCCAGAGTTCCTTTTCTAGAGCAAAGAGCCAGATTGAAGTATAAGCACTGGGAAACATTTTCAGGAATTGTGAGTATATTCTCTGCAGGGTGGGGCATCAATTGATATGTGTGACCCTAGTGTTCTTATTACAAGCTTTCAATGATGTGACTAGGGATTGTATTAATAATATTGGATTAATAATCAAAATCATAGAAGTATTATAAGAACTTATTAAATACTTATCATTTGGGGACTGAGAGAACAACACATTCTAGCATGTTGTAGGCCCTGAGTTCATCCTTTAAGATGGTATAGCTCTCTGAGCACTGTTGAGAAGAATCTCCACAAAACAATCAAAAAATATTTGGGACACAGTGAATCTAAATCCTATTAGAAGATCATATGAGTGACCCTCCATGGAATTCAGTGCTGTATCATCTCACCCCCTCTACTGAGTAGCAAGTCAAGCATGACTGACTTAGTTTCATTTAAGGGAGAAAGGACATGAAAATGACACCACCAAAGTCCACTGTTCCACATGGTGCTAAGCCTGGGAGTATAAGAGAGTTGGGTCTGTTCAACTCCACTTAATATAAGAATAAAAAGATGAAATGTATTGTTTCTTAAAGATGATTTCTCTACCATCAAATGGTAGAAGTCGTAGGAATCTAGTGAGGTCTAGATCAGAGAGGTATATAGCATTACATATCTGAGTTACTATTTAAGGTGGGAATAGGCAGGTGACAGATGGAATCTGGGACTTGTGGAGAGTACTATATATCAGGAAGCAATTTGTCTTTTGATTACTTCAGACCTCCAATATTCCTCAACTAGAACTTTTAGTTCTTCTAGGGAGCATGGGTATGGGAAACTTTCTGAGAAAGTTGCTTTCCCAGAAAGCATCTTTCTGGGAAACTGCCCAGTGGTTAGCATCCAGCTTTCAATCCCATCCTTCCTTCCTTTCATGACCTCATGAAAAGTAAAGAGTAATGGTGAGCTTTATTTTTAAGGACCTTCCTGCCTAGGACCCAGAATTAGATGGGGTGCAAGTTAGAATTTTCTTCTCTCTGACTCCTTCCTCAATGACTTCCCTTTTCATCTTCTGTTTCTCACCCACAGGGGAAACACACACCTCCTAGCTCCTGTATTCAGACCTTACCTTGGATTTACTCCTGTACACACATACACACACACACACACACACACACACACACACACAAACACACACACATTGTTTCACACACATTGTTTCTGCCACGAAAAGAATGTGTCTGTGTTGAATTTGGCCCCTTGCCTGCATCCCTTACTGCTAAAGCCTTCCAGTCCAGCATTCCATGAGAAGGTCCCTGGCCTTAGGAAGGCCACAGGAATGTCCCCACCCCCCCTCCACTGCTCTGGCCTAACCTTTCTTGCCAAAGTCTAAAGAAACAGCAGTGCACGAAAGGTATGTTGCTCTCTACAAGTTTGTTGAGTGGGAGATGGAGTCAGAAAAACCATAAGGAAATTCTCCCTTGCTTTCCAGGAGAGAGAGGTGGGTAGATTCTATTTTTATGAACAGCGAAGTCCCAGCAGAGATGAAGATTCCTCACAGTCAGGTGGGGCATCCTGGAGGGATCCAAGGGGGGTGGAGAGTGTTCTGTTCTCTCTCCTCTGATATTGGTCAATGTATAGCAAGTATTCCAGAGTATTATTTTTTTAGATAATATCTTTTTTTTAAGCACCATGATTACAAAAATGTTTGTAATTGGGTTTCTGTCATAAAAAGTACACCCTACCAGAGCATTCTTAATGAATTCACAGCTCTGTTCCAGATTTCTGAAGAAACCTGAGTTTCCATGCAAGTGATGGGATGATGTCTAAGTTGAAGAGACTTACTAAGTTGTACTCCCTGAATTCAGCCTAATCATAAGGTCTGACAATAGGAAATTATGACTGAGTCTTGCTGGACAGAGTCAATGCTGTAGGAAACAGGATGCCCCATTTATTGCTATTTGTTCACTTTCTTGAATCTAATACATAGAGACAAGAGTCCTTGAGGAAGGGTACAAAAATCCATGTCTCCTGTACAGGGAAGGCACTTACATTGAGGCTGATTGCTGGGCACTGTACCTTTCTGTGTACCAGTCTACTCTAGTTTCCAGAGAAACTCACCCTGTGTAAAGTGCCCCAATGAGCAGTGGCTTTGTTGTTCTAGAACAAGTGGCTAGTCTTCTTCTTTTTCTAGATAGAAGAAGACTATCCACTTTCATAGTGGTCCAACTCTAAATTCAATACAACCTTTGATTTATAGAACACGCTAACTTATGATCTCACATGAAAGGACAGAGGATGATATTCTCCATCCTGGAGAAGAGAATTAGAGGGGTGGGGATAGGAACAGACCTCCTCTGAATATCTGAAAGCTGGTATGTCAAATATGCAGGGCAGGGAAATGAGGTAAAAAGAGTCAGGAAGGCACTGACTGTGTCTATACTAGGTGACTTGAGTCAACCACAGGGTCTTTTCTCTTCATTGTTTCTTATCTCTTATCTTTGTATCTCTTATCTTAGGACCGTGTATCTGGCACCATATGGAATGAGATGGATGACATGCAGGTGTTTCGGATTTTGGATCTACAGGACTTTGAAAAAATGTTCTCAGCTTATCAGAGGCACCAGGTAAAACTGTCCTGGCCTCTGGGGTCCAAGCTCAGGTTTTTACTTTGAAAGTTGCCTTCAGTTCCCCCTTCCCTCTTCATTCCACATTGTGTATGAGTAATTTTATCCTTCCTCAGACCCTGTGTTCCTGTTGGGAACAAGACCATGAGTTAGTGTGTAGAGAAAAATCCCAACATATTAGTTTGTATCCCATATCATTGGAGGAATTGGATCTCTGGTCTTGGCACACTAGAACTGGACTGGCATGATTGCCTCTACTGAACCCTCTTCTTCTTTTGTTCCAGGATTTTAGGAAGACACCTAGAAAAGTATCATTTTTAAATCAGGTCCTCTACCTTACTCTCATCTCCCAAACAACAGTTCATTGTGTTGTTGGTTGAGCAGAGGTTGATAGTATTTCTCAGAGCTGGGGACGTTCCCATATTCTTTAGGGGGTGAAGTTTGTCCTGGGCCCACAAGGCTGTACAGACTTTAGGTTTCGATCTTAAGTGATACATGGCTGTTCAATAGGCCATGTCAAGGCTGCAAGAGGTAAAGCTTGGGGCAAAATGCATGTTATTTCAAAGATAGTAGCCCTGAACTCAAAATTTTGTGTTTTCAGGCCTCAACCTGAAACCTTTGTGAATCAAGAGGTATACAGAAATTTAGGAGTCTTCCATGTAGCAAGCACATTTGAATCATTTTACTCTCTTAGTCATTTAAGGCATTGCCAGGTGGACAACTCTGGAGGGCTTGCTTTTTTTTTTTTTTTTTTTTTTTGGTCTGCCACTGAGGGGCTTTTGGGTTTCAGGGTTATACTGTGTCTCTGCTGAGGTCATAGACCTAGCTTGAGACCCCTAGGCCATGGACAGCAGCTGCATGTGGTGGAACAGCCTCTTAGATTTTGCAAGACCTGGACTTGGAAGGCCCCTTCCTGAAGAATAGAAGGATATGTTGACTGCTACTAGGAGGCCAGACAAAGGGAGCTTTAAAGGGGGCTCTAGAGAATTTTAGAAAAATTAGATTATCACTCTCTATTTCCAAGAAATAGATTTTTTTGTAGGGTAGGGATAAACCACACCCAGCAAGACTCAGAGGGCTACATTTTCCAGGAAACATTTGAAGACTTCAGGCTATGGCTTGGCTGTAACTGAAGGAGTATGTCTGAACCTCTGTGGCCCCCAGAGTAATAAGCCTATCTGGAGGTGCCTATTTGGAAGATCTTCCTATCAGCCTGGGTTCTGGCTAACATAATCAGTCTCTGTACCTGGGCATAGAATTAAAATGGGCCCTATGAGCTGAAGGTTTATGGGGTTTAGGATCATTGGGGTCTAGGGTCCCATCCATTTTTTGAGTGGAGAAAAATTAAGAACAAAAGCTATTTTCACCCCCATTTGCCTCTCTGCCTATTCAGTGCAGTCCCTTGTTCAGCACTAGGTAACTGTTACTTAATGTTCTCCCATACTCTGAGATTGAACTCACATCAGCATACCTCAAGACTGGAGAAGCATGGACTTTCATGGTAGAGGGTGACATTCCATAAGCTGGCTCTTCTCTCCTTGCCTTGTACAGGGCCTTGGCCTAGTGCTTTCTGCTCTGGCTGCATTAGGAGGGGAGAGCCTGGTTTCTTCTCTGGCCTGGGCTTTACCAGAGATGAAAAAGTAGAGGGGTGGGGAACCCAGAGAGGAGAGTCAGGATATGAGATCCAAAGCTTCTGCTTTCCATTACCCCTGATACAGCATTCACTTGCTCATAGCTCAAAATCATTCCTGTATCGTCCCCCACTATCTAGACAGATAAATGCCTCTAGAGGCAGAGAAATACCTTCAGCCTCTTGGGAGATTCCGGTAGGGGGGGGGGCGGGGAAATGTGGCCTAGACCCAGGTGGGTGTTTGCATGGGGTAGACTGTCCTGCATGGGAGGTAGTGAAGGCTGCCTCTTCCCTGCTTTGTTTAGCTTTACTGAGAGTGCATGTTATTTCCAAATAACTGCTACCAGGTGCTAATGGGGTCTTTCTCTTCAGCCACAGGGGTGCTCCATGGGGTGGGTGGACAGGTAGATGATAAGGTGTCCAAGTCTCTCCTACTGTTCATGGATCTTTTGGACTCCTAGCTAATGTTTTGCATGTTTAATTTTATTGGCTGTGGCTGCTGCCTGCCTAGGAGCTGATAACTAATCCCTCTCAGAAGGTGAGTCACTCCTGGGGTTCTGGGCACTCTCCTACTTAACCACCTGGTTTGCTGCTCCCAAAGAGAAAACTTGTTCTGTATACTTCTTTGCCTTTGTTTCAATTCATATAGGGGCTCATAGGGAGGGTCCCTAGAAAAAAAGTATAAGGGAATTTGAGAGGAGAAATCCAGGTACATCTTCATATGTAGGTGGATCCTCACTGCATTCAGGTGAGAGCTCTGGGGGATTGCTTTATCCCTGAGTGCCACACAAGGCTGTTTTGTGAGACAAATGAAAGGTTCAGTACACCAAGGTACTGATGTAAGTAGGGGACAGTCCTTGGGAATGTGTCATATGGAGCAGGCTTTGGAGAGATCCAAACCTCTCGGGGCCTTCTAGAGCAAGAACAAGGGTGAGGTGTTCTGGATTTTGCCTCCTCTAATGTTTTTCCTATCCCTGAAATTCATAATATCCTGGTCATGCTGAGTTGTGCCAGAAGTCCCAGAGTCAAGAAACTTTATATGGAATTGGAATCAGTTTATCACCTTAATGTTAGGGAGGATTTCTGAGCTGGGGGAATAGTACAATGGAAGATGGGTGATGGAGGATATGAAAGTCATACCCCGAAACACGATTAGTTTCTCTATTCCACTAAAATAGCCCCTTCTCATTTTGCTAAGATAGGGCAATCTCTATAAAAGGGGGTTCTTCTTTCTTCCCCTTAATCTATCCTAGCCCAGATACCTCCAGTTAGTGTTGGTAACTAACCATTCCCCTCTCCTTATTTTCCTCTTTCTTCTTCTCAAATTTCTTTCTCTTTCCCAGGGACAGTCTCTGGTTGGTAGGGGTGGTCCATGCATGGCAGGGTGGGAGGGTGAGAACCAGGCATGGCGGGGTGGGTGGGAAGAAAAAATACCTCAACCTCTCCCCTTGGATCCACAGTTGCAGAAAGAGCTGGGGTCCAATGAGGACATCTACCTGACTTCCCGCAAGGTCAAAGAACTGTCAGTCATCGATGGTAGGCGGGCTCAGAACTGCATCATCCTTCTCTCCAAGTAAGCATTTCTCAGTGACATTAGGGTCTGCAATAGTGTCCTGGTGGGAGGAACCTGAGCTGAAGCCAGAGCAGGAGCAGACTGAATGCCCCAGGGAGAGAAGTGAATGAAGATGGGGCAGCAGTCTCTGGCTGCTTTCTTCTTCTGCTGTTCCCTAGGAACAGATGTTGGGGTGTGGGAGAAGCACTTGTCTGAAGCCTGTGACAGGAGTAGTTATGCACTAGGTCCCTGTGCAGCCTGGCCTGCAGCCACTGAAAAACTTTGCTCTAAGCTCGCAGAACATTCCAGTTGGCTCAGGATGAGGAACAGAATGATGTCAGCCCTCAAGCATCCCTACAGCAGCAGAACAAACAGCCAGTCTGTGAACATACTGTATGGATTCTATGCTTGTCCCAGCTGAGCTGGGGAAGAGGGCACCTCTCCTAGACTATTATTAGTTCATCTCAGCTGCCTGGAGTTATCTAAGCCCTCTTTCCTCCCCTATGCCTTCAGTGTCTGCTTCATAATGAAGCCAGAATTCTGTATCCCCAGGGTTATTAAGGATAGCCCATGGAGGGAACAGGCTGTGTGGGAGTTGATCGGGGAGGTTGGGCTTTTATAGATAGATGAGGAAGAAAGGAAGGGAGTGAGGGAGGGAATGAGGAAGGGAGATGAGGGGAGAGAAAGAAGGAGGAGAGGAAAGAAGGAAAGGAGAGGAGCTGAAAGAGGGAGGGAGGAAGGAGGAAGGGAGAGAGGAAGGAAGGGAAGAAGGAAAGGAGGGAGGGAGATAAAGGGAGGGAGGAAAGGAGGAAAGGAGAGGAATGGAGGAAGGAAAGGAGGAAAGAAGGAAGGAGGGAGGACGTGATGGAGGGGGAAGGAAGGGAGGGTAGAAGGAAGGGAGTAAGGAAGGAATGAGGGTAGAGAGGAAGAGAGGGAGGAAATGAATGGAAAAAGGAAGGAAAGGAGGAGAGAAAGGGGAAGGGATGGAGAAGAGGAACGGGGAAGGAGAGAAGGAAGAAGGAAAGGGGGAGGGAGGAGATGAAGGGAAGGAGAAGAAGACTAAGGGAGGGAGGAGATGAAGGAAAGGGGAAGAAAGGGAGAAAGGGAGGGGAAAGGAGGGAGGGAAGTAGGAAGGAGAGAGGGAGGAAAGAAGAAAGGGAGGAAGGGGATGAAGGGAAGAAGGGAGGGGAGGAGAAGATGAATGGGGAGGAGGAGAGGAATGGAGGAGGGAGGAAGCAAGAAAGGGAAGGAGTGACAGAGGAGAGGAAGGGAGGGAGGGAAGGAAAAGAAAAGAGGGAAGGAGTGATTGAGGAAGGGAGGAATGAAGGAAGGAGGGAGAAGGAAGAAAGGGAGGAGATGAAGGGAGGGAGGAAAGGAAGGAGAGAAAGGGAGGGAAGGAAGGTGGAGAGGAAAGGAGAGAGAGGAAATAGGAATGAATGAAAATGGGTGGTAAGAAAGAAAAAAGGGAGGGAACGGGGAGGGAAGAAGAGAAAGAGGGATGGAGGGAGGGAAGGAGGGAAGAAGGAAGGAAAGAGGAGAAGAAGGAAGGGAAGGAGGAAAAGAATGGAGAGAGGGAGGATGGGGGTTGAAGGAAGAGGGAGGGAGGGGAAACAAGGAAGATAGGGAAAGATGGTGGAGGAGAGGAATGGAGGGAAGGAGGGAGGGAGAGGGGAAGGAAGGGAAGAAGGAAGGAAGGGAGGGAAGAAATGCAGAGGGAGTGGGGGAAGGAGGAAAAGAAGGGAGGAGATTGGAAGGAAGGTGAGGAGGGAGGAGACAGGAAAGAAGGAAAGGAGGGATAGAAGGAGTTGAATGGGGGAGAGAGTGAAAGAGGAGAGGAAAGGAGAAAGGGAAGGAGGAAAAGAATGGCAGGAGGGGAGGAAGGAAGGAAGGAAGCAGGGTGGGAGGGAAGAGAAAGGGAGGGAGGGAAGGAGCAAGGAAAAGAAAGAGAGGCAGAAAGGGAGGGTGGGACGTAAGGGAGTGAGGCAAGGAGGAGATGAAGGGTTGGAAGGAGGGAAGGAGGACAAGAAGGAAGGAAGGAGGAAGGGAATGATGGAGGGGGGTTGGTAGGAGGAATAGAGGGAGGGAGAAGGGAGCGAGGGAGGAGATGAAGGGAAGAGGGAAGGAGGAGAGGAAGGAATGTAGGGAGAGCGAGAAGGAAGGATGGAAGGAAAGACGAAGGGAGAGAGGGAGATAAGGAGGGTTGGAGGAAGTAGGAAGGAAGTAGGGAAAGAGGGAGGAAGGAAGGAAAGAGAGAGAAAGGAAAGAGTAAAAGAGGAAGGAAGGAGTAAATTTTCCAGTGTTCTTTGCTCACAAGAGACTCTGCAGCTATTTCATGCATAAGGATTAGAAAACTGTTTCTCAGTCTACACCAGAGATGGGCTTTGCATTCTCATTGTCCTTCTTAGGTCAGATGAAGAGCCCAGCAGGAAACCTGGGTCTCCTGTCTCTATTAAGACACAAATTTTGCACACAGATTTTAGTGCAGATAATAACATTGGTTTACTCTGAGCAAGCTCAGTAGAGAAGGTAAGTAGAGAGGATACCCAGGTGAAGAAAGAGGGAAGATGGTATTGTGTCCTGGACAAAGTGGTGGTGGTGGTGGGGGGGGTTTGGTCTGAGCCCCGAGACCAGAACAGGCTGCTCAGGGAAGTGTTGTCTTAGGTTGAAGCTTTCAAATGAGGAGATCCGGCAGGCCATTCTGAGAATGGATGAACAGGAGGACCTGGCTAAGGACATGCTGGAACAGGTGAGTTCCAAGAAGTCAGGTAAAGGGAGATGAACCTTGGCCGGCTGAAACCCTACCAAACCTCACACATACTATGACTCAGGTCAAGGAAAAAATCTGAATGGTGGATGAGCAATAAAAACAATGGTAAAAATTCCTTAGGCTAATCATTCTGATATAAAGAGAAGGGGGCATATTCTCCAGAAAATTGAGGTTGCCCAGGTAAGGAGTTGAGATATTCCAAGATTTCACAGAAAAGTTAGAATGACAATCTCCTCCCTAGTTTCTTCATCTCAATTCAGTATGCCCTTCAAGGAAAACTCCGAAACACTGAATACAACCACCATCCAATGGATTTAATTCAAATAAACCTGCCTTTCAAAAGGCACAATTGCCAGAGAAAAAACAATTTTAGAAAAGATTGGACTTATGGTTATTTTCACGTTTAGATTAAATTGCTCTTCAGGTCAATGAGGAAGTTATGAACAACTTTTGCATGAAGAAAAGACTTGAACAAATACTTTACAAGAAAGAATTTCTAAGTGGCTCAATAGTGCTAGTCATTGGAGAAATCACTGGGGATAAGGTGCCCAGTACCCTTAGTTACTATAATACTATAAATTACAAGGCAGCACCACATACTCACCTATATATTTAAAATTCATCAAAGCCAAGTTGAGAACCCTCGTTGGTACAATAATTTTGGAACAATGAAAGCCTAATTATCTACCCATCCTACTACCTAGGAATCCTGCCCTTTGGTATAAACTGACTACAAATACTGGCCCCAAAATACTGGCTCCCAAAGTACACAAAATGTAAATATTTTATTTATTTATAACCCCAAAGCTGAAAAACCCAACTGTGAAATATCAAACAACCAAAAGGAGTCGAATCTTTACAACATGGATCAATGCTATTAATGTAGAATAATATTGAATAAGAGAAGTAAGACATCAAAGAACCCAATTCAGTTATGATATTCACTGTCCATTCATTGTTACTATATTAGATATTAAGTAGGTTAATCCAAAGTGACAGAATTTAGTTGGAACATAAAGGGTTTATTTATTAAAATATCACCAAAGAACTTTTTGGAGGGATAGAGAGCTTATGTATTTCATTCTGGATGGAGTTCAATAGTTGGATATTTTTGTCAAAATTCATTGACCTGCACATTTTAAAAATGTAGGCTTTTTATATAATTTTATCATATTAAAATTGTTTTAAAAAGAAAAATAATTGAGTGTACAAATGAGATAAGTATACTTAACTCTACGTATATGTCCATTTCAAAACAGTAAAATCAGCATTTAATGAGGTTTTGAATTGGACATACTGATTGGTTAGATCATACATGTCCAATCAGTCCCACTGATTGGTTAGACCATACATGTCCAAACTTTACCATATGGGATACCTCTCACTTCTCAGAACCCTTCTTCCTATCTTGAGCTTAATCAGTATATGAACTTCCATGAAGTACTGTGGTGCCCTTATTTCAATTTCTCTCTACCATGCACTAACTCTCATATGCCCTTTCTAGCTGCTCAAGTTTATCCCAGAAAAGGGGGATGTGGACCTTCTGGAGGAGCACAAACATGAGATAGAGCGGATGGCCCGAGCTGACCGCTTCCTCTATGAAATGAGCAGGTTTGAACAGCAAGCCAGAGGGGTTGGTGGTCAGTAGAACAAGGAGGGCTGGAGTTGGGCTGGAGTTGGACTGGGGAAATCTGCTTCCTGATATAGCTTACCCTGTCCACAGGATCGATCACTACCAGCAGCGACTACAGGCACTGTTCTTCAAGAAGAAGTTTCAGGAGCGGTTGGCTGAAGCCAAACCCAAAGTAGAAGGTATGGATGAAGGTTTGCTAGATTTCATCAAGGAAAACCAGGTAGAAATGAAAAATCAGGAAGAACAGTGGCTGATTTCTTTTGCTTTTTCCAAATCCTCAAAAATCCTTTTTCCCTGCCTCAAAAATCAAAGTTGAGGACAAAATTTTAAACTGTGATTATTTTAGATATAGAAAAGTGTAGATATTGTCAACTATACACATGTTCTTTATGTGTAAACACCCACATTTTCCCAAAAGGATCATCTGTTGACATCTATCACAAGTGGAGGGAAATTGCTGAAAAGATGATTGGGAGCATGCTCTGGGAGCAGGCAGTTATCTGAGACTAATGATAAGCACAAGCATACTAAAGATATCTGATCACAGCAAGCACTTAGAACCTCATAAACTCACCAATCTTTACCCTACTCCCCAAGGACTAAAGTCACAGTTATTTTAATTGTTAACTATTCAGAAAGAAGTGGTTTGGAAAGGTAATTTGGGAGGCATTAATTTTCTTAGAAGATATCCCCACTCACACATACAGCAAACCTTTCTTTTTCAGATGAGAATTTTTTGATTTCTTTGAAACTTTTTTAAATGGGAATCATGAGTCTAGGCAGATAGCCACATGGTAGAGCACATGCTTTCTTTGAAGGTCTGAGGCTATGAATTTCATCCATGCTTCTTTATGGAGGTGGGCCTCCATAAAGTCATGTGTCAAGCTCTATGTTTAATAATCCATGTGGATATCTCAATAATTCTGGTTCACTGCCATTCTCTCATGTAAAAATATAAACATTTTGTGAATCCATATGACTGGTGTGTGGTGGAACCACAACAAAAAATTCAATACTGCACTTTAGAATTCATCACTTTACTCTGGCTGTACTTCCCACAAACCTCCTCCCTTGAACTACTAATGGAACTGAAAGTGGATGGAGAGACAGCTTGGGGGAAAGGCAGGTGAGCAGCTATGTGTTCTTGGGATAGTTTAGATAGTAGAACAAGAGTATCTGTCTAGGGGGGCATGTTGAGGACAAACAGAACATAAGCCCTCTCTACAAGACACCTAGCAAGATTCTGCAGGGAAGGTTCCAGATACAGAATAGGGTGTGCAACTAGAGACCCCCCCACCACCAAAACTTCAGGCTGTTTGTGATCATTTGAGAGGAAACTCAGCAGTACCATGGCATAAGATCTGGTGATTATTTCCTGCCCTAGTGATTATCCTGCTGTAGATTCTCTCTGGTGTCTGAGACACAGATAGGAAGTTCTCTCCAGATTTGTATACTAAATTTTCTGTGTTTTTTGAACAAATATGAACAATTGTGACTTGGAGTCATGAGATCATAGTAGTTTATCACAAAATTTTAATCTCATAATTTCTTACTTCAAAAAGCATCATACTCTTAAACTCTCCTTTATATTGTCAACCAATAAGAAAAGATAAATATCTTAATATCAAGCAAAGCAAGTATGTTTGAAGTGGCAAGATCTTCCCAGAATGTAATAATTTCCTTGTTATAGCAATGACTGTTATTCTTGAATGTTTTGGAGTTCTCTATTCTACTAGACCTGGAAAGAGGTTGCTAAAGTATGTCATATACTTTATACATATACATATACATATACATATATATATGAATATATACATATACATATAACATATACTCATGTTAGGGGGCTTTATTAGTGTTGGAGATAAGAAGATTATATAAAAGTTGGGAGTTATACTCTCCTTCCAGTTCTTCTGGAAGGAGCTCATGTAGTTCTTCTGTTCCTGGACCTTTTCCTCAATCTGCCAATTCACCAAATTTGACAAATTTTCCAATTCATTTATGAGTATGAATATATTCATGAACATATTTTTGTTGAATATATCCTTTTTATGAATATGTTCATTGCCGAATATACCAAATTTACTCAACCTCATTAAGAACACATTCACTGAATGTAGTCAGGATGAATATGGTTTCAAATGTAAACATATTCTTATGAATATAGTCATGACTATATTATTCTTATGCATGGTCCTAAAATGTCTGCATTGAATATTTCATACATCCTGATTTTCTTTGAATTCTTGTCATTCACTGTTTTGTCAACATTTTACCATATTAGGAAAATTCTTTTTAGATTAAGCATATAAATCTTAGAAAGTCTACCCCAAGCAGTATCTATTGTTATACACTTTTTATATATGTTTTTTTAAGTTAACATTTCATTAAAATTTATTGTGAAAAGTGCACAAATGAAGAGTCTTTCTGGATGAATCATCTTAGTGAACTTATCTGTGTAATAAACACCCAGGTCAGGATACTGCCTGTTCCAGAGCCCTTCTTAAGTTCCCCTCCCTCCTCTAAAAAGCTAACAGTCATCTTGACTTGCAGATTAGATGCATCTGTTGTAACTTTTATAGACATGGAATCACATAGTTGAAGTATTCTTGTGTATCATCTATGAAATTTATAACTATTGTGATATACAGTGGTGGCATATTCCTTTTCAGTGCTGCATTTTGTGCTACTGTGTGAATCTTCTATAATTAATTTAACCAAGCTATTTGTAATTTAAGAAGAAAAACCACTGAATAGCCACTCAAAGCTTCATCAAGATGAAAATCACTGCTAGTTTTTAGCATATACATGCACACACACTTTTAGGAGATACACTTATAATAAGGCTCTTCAATCATTATTTTTAATACTTTTAAGTATTTCTTTAAAATGTTCATCTCAATTCTCACTTCATTATTCTCACAGCACATTGAATAAGTTTCAGGTTATTAAAAGCCAAAGATCTGAGGTCAGTTGGCTTTCCACAACATGTTAATCATCAAAAGTCTCATTGCATTATTGCAGCCATAATTTTTAACATATGATATGTATCCCAATTATTAAACTTTCTTAAGTGAGGAAGGGCTGTATTTTTCCTCATTTCTTTACATGAGAATGAAGTATATCAATGTTTTAGCTGTTCTTCACCTTAGTTTGTATTTCTAACAAATACAGTTAGGTCTTTGAGAATGGGAATGGTTAAAATGCCTAAAGGCTGGGGAAATTTTTAAATTGATATTCAATGGAATGTCAAACAGTCACTTAATAAAATAAGGACACTAATGAAAAGCACATTACTCACTCAAAAATAAAATGATATTCTTAAATAACATAGGTGAGGACAGGTTATAATTTGACAGGGAGAATTTCTTTCCAAAAATCAATAAAATCCAGCACTTCGAAAGAGGCAGGCTTAGTCTCCATAATATGCTGACTATACTGAAATTTTAATACTTAATCAACAGATCAAGGAAAGTGGCATCATTATATTTTCTAATATATGTGAATTTATAGAAATAACAGTATTAAAATACAATTGAAATACATGCAAGAAACCTCCTTGCATATATACTGAAGTAGATGGTTTATTCCAAAAATGGGCTTTTGGACAAATCAGCTTTGTCTGATCCCTGTTCCACCCATTCTATGATCATGTGTAGAGTAGGTATAATCTCTGCTCATTTGAAAATGACAATTCAACAACTCTGTTATGTTATGTCAGGGAACCAGCTTCTTGGGACACTAACCTGCCCCTTCTTTCCAGCCATTCTGCTGGCCTCCCAGGAGCTGATTCTCAGCAAGCGTCTGATGCGGATGCTGGAAGTTGTGCTGGCCATTGGCAACTTCATGAACAAAGGGCAACGTGGGGGTGCCTATGGATTTCGGGTGGCCAGCCTCAACAAGATCGCTGACACCAAGTCCAGCATTGACAGGTAGACCTTCTGCTTTCTTAGTCTCCTGGCTTATGCAAAGGAACCTTTATCCATTGCCAACACCTAATCTGCCAATTTCTTTTCCCTCACACTTCACCTCAATTTTCCCTGTCCCTCAATCCTTGCTGCCTTAGACCGTGACCCTTTACCCTGACTTCCTTCTGCAGAAACATCTCGTTGCTCCACTACTTGATTATGATCCTGGAGAAGTACTTTCCAGACATCCTGAACATGCCCTCAGAGCTGAGGCATCTCCCAGAAGCTGCCAAAGTCAAGTGAGATGTTCTTCTGAAGCTTTCTTTTCCCTGGGATTACATGCATGTTTGTCTAATTCCTCCTCTAGGGGCCAGCTAGGTTGGGAGGAATGAATAGTATCTCAGGACCAGTCTTAGGAAAAATGAAGAAAAATATACCATTGTTCTTAAATCCATAATTTGGGGATGCTCACAGGAAACACCTGTTGGGAGCAAATCGGGAATGGAAAACCAATAATGGGACCATGATCCAGAAGACAGATGATATGAGGGCCTCTGGAATACAGTCCTTCCAAGGATGTCCAGAAGCCAAACAGGATACTCAGTCCATTTATCCAACCCAAGTGTTAAGAACTCTCACAGTTCCACACAAGTCATTACATCATTCATGGACTGAGCAGACCTGAAAAGAGTGGGACTCTGGTTTCCAACTAAGTGGTTGGTCACACCATAGGAAGTTATTGATGTGCTCTCTGATGGCTGGTATCTGCTCTAGGCAGGAAGTCAAAACTGCACACTTATGGGACAGCAGGAAATGGCTAATGTGCAGCAAAGACTGACTATAACCAGGCTCAGTGAGGATAATGGTGGTTTCCAGAAGGAAATAAGAAGAGGGGAGGGAATGAATAACTAGAGGGAGGGTGGCTATAAATTTGGTGGTAGGTATGGTGAATCATGTATACTTAGAGATGTTGAGCATACTCTCTATAATATTATAAATATATCAATTTTAAAAATGAAAGGGAAATTATAGGGGGTGGGTGTGGCTCATATGAGAGCCATATCTAGAATACATGCTTTGATTATATAAGGTCATACATTTGAGCTCAGTACTACATGCTCACCTGAGCATCTTAGCCCAAACACTGGGCATGATCTCTATAATAAACCAAAAAAAATGGGATGGTGAATTAATAAAATAAAAGACCAAAAGAATGGGCAAAGGATGCCATGTTAAGAGCTTACAAACATTACTTGGTGGTATAAACCCTAACTTGAGGCCAAGTGTTGGAAATCTGATGTCACTCTGACATTTCTGATCTGGAAGCATCCAACTATAGATAGCAGTATGAGTGGAGAGGACAAGAAAGGCTTCTCACTTAGGCCACATGTAGCCTAAGGATTCACATTCCAGCTTTGATTTCTTATGCTTTGCATGGCTTGTGTTCGCCCCACCCTCTGTACCTGTCACTCCCTTTCTGTTTCCCCACAGCCTATCAGAACTGGAAAAGGAGGTGAGCAACCTCAAGACAGGGCTCAGAGCTGTTGAAATGGTGAGTACTCATCCCTGCCTGCCTGAGTGTGGTGATTTCATTGATCAGATTGTGAGGCCCAGATTGCAATCCCCTTGGTGGCCATTAAGACATCTAGCACAGTGGGCTCAGCTAGTAAGCAGAGCCAGTTCTCAGTGTGAAATGACTGGATTACAGGGAGCTTCCGTTCAGACTGTGTGTGTGAGTCCTTGAGTATGACTATGGGGCCTGTGTGGATTGGGCATGCTCGCATTGGTCCTAGATGTATAGGGAAGAGAATCCCTGGGAGTTGTTAGAGGCAGAAAACAAAGTGTGACCTTGGGTACCTTCTGTCTCACCTATGCTCTGGGTCAGGCTCCTGGGCTGCATTCACTAGAGACCCTAGCTTTGGGTGGCCCCCATTTCTGTTTAGGTGGCCTCTCTGAGACAGCACTCTTTCTTGTTCATTATGGAGATATCTCAATTCTTTGTCCCCGCAAAAGAATGAGAGATCTTTTTCTCTTCATCTGAATGAGAAAGTGAGTGTATTTGAGTATATATGGTGGTTGAGATAGTTTGGGAGTTAGAGAAAAGAGGTCCTTATCACTAGGCAGGGGGCAAATTCCAATTTTATAGCTTTAAAAGTGTTTTGTGACGCCTGGCCATGTACCAGCCACATCCTTGTCAGCTAAGAAAATTGGGAATGTAACCCACATCTTAGCTTGTATGTGAACCACAAGAGGGACTTGCTGCAGGTTCTGGGAGTGGCACACATTGGTGTGTGTTCTGTCCAACCTCCACATAAGGCTGGTGCTCATGGTCAAATCACTCTGCAGGGAATATATGTAATGAAAAAGGTGGAAATTAGTGGTGGTTAGGGGAGTATGGAGGCAAAAGCACTGCTCAGTCTCCCAACCAGGGTCCTGAGACTTGGGATATTCCAACCTTCCAAAGGCAAATCTGGGCTGGGTAGACATTACAGCAGTTGAGGCCTTTGCTTTGCATGGCTCTCAATTCCTGGCACCACCTTGTCCCCTGAGTATAACTGGGAGTGACCCCCAAACACTATGTCTGCCAGGACTAGCTCCAACTTTCACCCAGCCCACCCAAAATCAAAGACAAGTTTTATACTCTGTGGTTAGCTGGATAGTGAGAGATATGGAATCCCTGACTAAAGTCTAACTGCCCCCTCACTTTGCCTCTGTAGGAGCTGGAATATCAGAAATGCCAGCTACGGGATCCCAATGACAAGTTTGTCCCAGTTATGAGTGACTTCATTACTGTCTCCAGCTTCAGCTTTTCAGAGCTGGAGGATCAGCTCACTGAGGCCAGGAACAAGGTAAGATTGACCCCAGTGCTCATATGAATTCACTTAAACTGACTGCCCCTTCATCCATTCCTGCCACAAATAGCCAAGAGAGGGAAATTCCTGGTCTACAGAGCTTGGAGGAAAAAGCAGTTTCCTCATCTCTCCGAGCAAAGCTATAAATAGCTAGTTCATGGTCAAAACCACACAGTCTATTTCTCAGAGGTCAGCCAACTCTTGGGTCATGCATGGACGCTTTCCCTACTACCCACCTTATGGATTGTTACCCTATTTGACAGTCATGGATAGTGAAATCAAGAGAGATTAAGTAACCAGACCAAGGTTGTCCAGATATGAGGGACAGAGCCAGGTTAGACTTCTGACCCTGGAGTCCAGCTTTGGTGTCAGTTATGAACCCTCTTCCTGCTGCTCTCATTGACATGAGCAAGGTTCTCACCTGTGGTTTTCTTATGAAAATGGGGTGTGTGGCCTGGGACATCACTTTCTCACCAGTTTTCAGGAGATGAGACATGTGTGGCACTGGACAGGGAGCAATTTGAAAAGTGATCAGGCAGACCAGGGGTAGTATCTCAATAAAATAATGGTATTCGCAGGGCCAGAATGATAACCCAGTGGGTAGGACTTTTGCCTTGAACACAGCTGACATCAGTTTGATCCAGCATCTCATATGATCTCCTCATATGGTCCCTTGGGCATTCTAGTAGTAATTTCTGAATGCATAGAATAACCACTGAACACCACCAGGCATGGCCCATCAAAAAAATGAATGCTGCCTCATTAGAGCTAGCAACCTACATCCATCAACATGTGTAGTAGGTTCTGTTATCTGTTCATCCCTATTTTACATAGGAGAAAATGGAGGCACTGGCAGAGTTGGTTTCCATGGTCCTTTTGAGGACTGACCAGGCAGTTTCTTACCAAAACTACAATGCTCTTCATTTGTCTTTGATATAGCTACCAGGGTTCCTGGACCATATGTCTGTCTGCCAGGAAGCTTAGCTCCTCACTTTTCTGCCCTGAGCTTTTCCTTCAGTCTTCACCCAAGCTGGTTGATAAGAGGGTTCTCTCTTCTCAAACTCTAACCAGGACCCCCACATTCAAGACTGTAGCTTAGGCTTCATGTTTCTGGCACCCAGATACCCACAAGTTCTGAGCCTACTCAGGGATGACTCCCACTAACTCTTGGCCCCTCCTCACAGTTCTCCCAGGCTCTGATGCACTTTGGGGAGCATGACAGCAAAATGCAGCCGGATGAATTTTTTGGAATCTTCGACACCTTCCTGCAGGCCTTCTTGGAGGCCCGGCAGGACCTGGAGGCCATGAGGAAGAAGAAAGAGGAGGAGGAGCGTCGGGCAAGAATGGAAACCATGGTGAGGGTGTGGGGAGCAGAGGAGTGGAGAGGGCAGGACAAGGGGAGAGAGGCGTGGGGTGCTGAGGGACAGAAGACTGGGGCTGTAACAGTTGGGGTGTGATTGGGAAAACAGTATGGATGGGTGAGAGACCATTGTCCTCAGGGCCATTTAGGAGGCACAGGACCCTGGGCTGGAGGGATGTACCACTCCCTGTTGGTTCCTGCCTCCACACACCACACTGGTGCGAGGGACTTGGTTTGCACCTGGCCTGGCCGCCTCCCAAGTTGGGGTGCCAGCCTGCCTGGGTTGTTCCTCTGCAGCTGAAGGAGCAGCGGGACCGGGAACGGTGGCAGCGGCAGCGGAAGGTGCTGGCAGGCAGTGCGCTGGAGGAGGGTGGCGAGTTCGACGACCTGGTCTCCGCCCTGCGCTCTGGGGAGGTTTTCGACAAGGACTTAAGCAAGCTCAAGCGCAGCCGCAAGCGATCCGGGAGCCAGGCAATAGAAGCCACCCGCGAGCGGGAGCGAGAGCGGGCCATTAACAGGCTAAATTATTGACTGGGGGATCCACCAGGGCTGGAGGGTGAGGGGAGACACCCGTGATCCTGACATAATTGGTGCTGGGCTGGGAGCCCTGGGCTGGGTCCTGGGCAGACGGGTTGGGGTGGGTGGGGCTATATGTGGCAGGACCAAGCGTCCCCCAGGTACCCGAAGGTGCCCCACTCGCCTCCTATTCCCCTGCTTCTTTCTGAATCCTGCCCCTCTGGGGGCCTCTCAGCCTGGCATGGTCATTTTCTTGCAAGGCCCCAGCAGAAGGGGTGCTGCTAACCCGCCTCCCCCGAAAGGCACCCACATTTGGACCCTGCGTGATTCCAGATCTAGACCATAACCATTCCCAAGCATGGTCCAGATATCATAGAGTGGGGAGGAAATTGGGTGGCATAGTTGGGAAAAGCTTAGGTCCAACATGGGGGGACTCTGGATTTCCATCTCAAGAGGAGATTGAATGGAACATTTATGAGAGGCAGAAGGGCCTTTGTTAGAAAAGGAAGAGCAGGACCAAGAGATCAGGACTCTGAGAGCAGTACCTGTTCCCTTCTCGCTTGTCCTCTGGCCTTTCTGTCTCTTCTTTCCCTTCTGCAAGGTAGACTCTGCATCCCCATCCTAAGTCCAGAATACTCCTTGAAGCTATGTCTCCCTCTTAGATGTTTAGTGAGTCCCCTAAGAGGAAGAGGTCAAGAAAACTCCCACTTACCACACCTTGTGCCTCGAGTGTAGGGTTTCTCTCCTAGGAGATTCCTCCCACATCTCCCACTAAAACAAGACCCTGATCTGGAATGGGGGACAGTGTGAACCCCTCAGATGGGCAGGAGGCATTCCCACAACTCTTCACTAGAGGGCAGCACTTGAATGCGTCATTCTACCAAGAGCTGCCCAGTGCGACATTAGGAAAACCCCCAGAATTTGCCCCAATGTGAGCCTCAGTGACCGCCACTCTGTGCAGGCTGCAAGAGTCCATTTCCAACTTCATTGTATTCTTTGAGGCTGGCCCTGGGACATCAGTGCCTGAGAGGGCCACAGAGACCAGGGTTCCCTCTCTATCACTGTCATTGATAGGGTGTTCCCTCCTTTGAGGCCTTCATTAGAGATGGTCCAGACCCCAGCAGACCAGAGAAAGTGGGAGCTGGGGGTAAGAGTTTCTTGGATGGAAGGTATGCTAAGGGCCAAGTGAAAAGCTAAGAAGAGGGTTCCAGATCCCCTTCATGGTTACTTGATTAGGTTCTTCCTCCAATTTGGGTCCTCTTGACCCCTCTCATCTCCTTGGGGAGGAGGGAAAGAACCACTTGGAGATAAATCCTGACCCTGATTAAGGTAGAGAAAGGTCTCCTTGAAGTTTTTGTTTTCACTGTATTCTCCCCAAGCTAGTTGACCTTTTTTACTCTGACCCCAGGCCCTTATACCCTCCCACTCCTGCTGCCCTTCCCTTCCTTTCTCCCTCTTCAACCTGGTCCTCTGGCTTAGGGCTATTGCCAGTGGACAGACTGGTGGGCTGGGCCCACTTTTCAGTTGTAGCAGATTTCCTAGGGGTGGTTGCAGGGGAGGACTACTGATGAACCCCGCATGTGTGTTGGTTTGAGGGGTAGAGAATCGAAGCTAGGGCAGGCCTGGCCTGGAGCAGAGAGCCCATCCTGGAGTGAGGGCAAGACAAAGAGAGGCTCCTGGAAGAGCTACCACAGAGCTTTGCTGCAACTGTGCCACCCAAGAAGCTGGCACTAGTGGGTGGGGCCTCTAAGGGCTTCTCTCAAATGGGTCAGTCTGGACTGGCGGAGTCGACCTGACTCATTCGGGCAGGGAAAAGCATGGGGTGGGGAAGGCTCTGGTTTTATTCCACAGGCTTGTCTAAGCCAAGCATCCCCACCCACCCCAAAAGATGCAATACACACGGAAAAGGAACATGGAAGCTGGTCGAGATGCAATGGAGCCAAGGAGAGTAGTTTCTTGAACTGTTTACAGAGGACACATGCATTGTTCCAGAGGTTGGGCTTCTCACACACCCCAAAGAATTTTTTCTTCATCCCTATTTATTATTTTCAAGATCTGGCCAGTGGCTCTGACAACAGCTGCCACTAAGCTAGATCTCCAATAGTGCCTTGGACCATGGACCCTCATGGCCCCCTCAGCAAAAGGGCTGGTGCCCTGCAGAATGCTGAGCCAGTCCCTGAGATGCACAATGTTTACACCGGCAGTATTTGTTCCTAGGTTTTGATTTCCCCCATCCATGCCCCATTTCCCTGCCATCTTGAGGCAGATTTCACCAGCTGTTTAATTTTTTCATTGTAAAATTCAGTTAACCTGAAGCAATCTGTCTCTTCTCAGCATCAGCACCGACCCCAACCCTCCCCTGCAATGAAGTAAGGTGTAGTGGGAGAGAACATACCCCAGGTGGGGTGGGGGGGAAGAGTCCAGGCTAGGGTCTTCCCCCAATTCCCTTCTACTTCCACCAATTAGGCACCCATCTTCACTTCTGCCAAAGTGCTTTTCCATCAAGGCCACTCTCCTGTGGTCTCAGATGACAATTGAGGCACATGTACAAAATCTGTGGTGACCTTTTCACCTGCACCTTTTTTTTTTACAAGAATATATTGTAATACTAAAAAAATATTAAATCCATACCATTCCCACCCAGCCTGTCTGCATATTTGTGCCTTTTTTTATGGGGGTGGGGGGTATTAATTCGGTTTGGGATTGCTTGTGTGTGCCTAACCCTCATACAGGAACAGAGCCAGCTGACCACAACCACTTGCTACATCTTTGGAATTCTGAAGCCACTTTGGGCCATGAAATCTGACCTTTACTTTTCCTAAGAGTTGGTGTTAAACATTTGCTTGCTGGGGAGCAGATGTCACAAACATGGTGGCGGGAATTGGCACCAATTAAAAGCCCAACCTTGTTAGAGACTCATTAAGTCAAGTGTTTGGAGATGTGAAAACATAATCATAAGCCCTGATAGCTAGAAGCTAGTGATGAAGTCGTGACATTTTGTACACAAGTTCCCCCCACTCCAGCAGACTGTTTTGTGGTGGAGATGGAACCCAGGGTTTTACTTTGTCAGGCAAGTGCTCTCTTGCTTGCCTGTTCTCCCATACCCAGCCTCTGCTTCTGCTGATTTTACAGTACATTTCTGTACCTCCCACCCTATGCCCATCTTCTCCCACAGGGATTTGGGGGATAGCTGGACTAATGTGCCCTATTAGACATGCCAGCACCACTTATAGTCTTCCTATGAGGGCCTAGAAATGTGATTGAAGGGTGAGCATGAAATTCGGAGCAGCTTGGTACCCTCCACATAGAAACAAACTCTGAAGTTGGCATTGTGACTTTATTAGTGTGCCACGAGGGTGGAGTCCTCAACTTCCTTCTTTCCCTGATTTGTTCTAGTACAGAAGGGTATGGGGTGGAGGGTGAGGGTGTGTCTGGCTGGTCAGGCACCCTGGGGCACAAGGCCCTGTTGAACAGGAGAGATATGGAGCAGGGGGATCCAGCAAGATTGTATAATTGGGTAACCAGGTCAGGCACATGGAGGGGATCTCTAGCTCCAAAAGTGGAATGGACAAGGTAAAGTTGCAAGGACAAAGCCGTTGAAGGAGAGTAGTGCTACATTCTTATTGCAAGCTGTGCTTTCCTCCTCAAAGTGGGTTCCTCTGCCGAGTGAGCCCTTATTCTCTCCCCAGGGAAGCAGGGGAAGAGAAAACCCACATTGAGAAGTAAAAGTGGTAGGCTGGACTCAGTGAGTGGTTGTGTCCAACAGTCCACAAATAAAACAAAGGGACTTTCTGGTTGCTTAATATTGCTCATGGTGACCCCTTGCCATGGCCTTATTGTCCAGGAAAACTGAGGGGCCGGTTGGTTTGCACACAGATGGAAGAACACGTGGTAGGTCATTATGACCATCAGGCAGTCAGAGTGGGGCTGGGTTCCTACAGGTGAAGGTGGACAGTGACAGAACCAAAGGAACTTGAATTACCTCTTTGTTGGGGCCCTAACCCCATTCCACACCTGGACCTGGTGGGCCTATTGGTGAGGGGACTCTAAGTTCGATGGAAGTCCCCCCTCTGACCCCCGGTCTTGCTAATGAGCTTGATCTCCCCCAATACAATGTCCCTGCTGACAGCTTTGCACATGTCATACAGGGTGAGGGCGGCCATGGTAGCAGAGGTGAGGGCCTCCATCTCCACACCGGTGGGGCCCTGGGCCCGGCAGGATGCCCGGATCTCTACAGCGTGGCGCACACTATCCAGCTCTAGTTGCACCTGGATGTGGCTCAGGGCCACATGGTGGCACAGAGGGATCAGCTGACTGGTCAGTTTGGCTGCCTGCACTCCTGCCAGCTGAGCAACCACCAGGGCATCTCCCTTCTTCAGTCTGTTCTCCTGGACAAGCTTGAAAGCCACAGGTCCCAGAAGGACCACAGCTGAGGCCACAGCCTCCCGTTGTGTGCTGGGCTTACTGCCTACATCAACCATGGCTGCCCGTCCTGCTGCATCCACATGGGTTAGCTGGCCCGATGTTGGTTGGGGTCCTGAGGGGAAATCAGAAGCCTGGCTTCCTGGGCTAAGGCACTCTGGTTTGGCATCTGAGTCTAGGTGAGAACTGTAGTGTCTCTTGGGGGAGTTGGTGCCCAACAAAGGCTGGGCAAAGGGAGAGGCCTGGAGGACCCAGCCTCCCTTCTGCAAAGTCACCATTTGGTTGAAGAAACTGTGTCTAAGACCCTGAACATGAAGGGAGTTCCAGGAAGAAATGCTTGGAATGGGAGGGGTCTGTGAGCCAGTGCCTCCTTTTTGTAAAGTCACCATTTGGTTGGAGAAACTGAGTCTTTGACCCTGTACACAGAAGGGGTTCCAGGAAGAAACGCTCGGCATGGCTGGTGGGGAATTCTGGAGCATCCAAGAGTATGCTGAAAGGCAAGTGGCAAATAAAATGTTAATTCCTAGAGCAAAGCTGTTTCCCCACTTCTTCCAGCCTCTCCCAACCCCATCTTGAGTTCTTTCTTTCCCAGTAGGGAAAGAGGCATGAAGAGCAAAAAGCATAAGGAAAAAGCAAATGGAAGAGAAGTGACTTGTGGTTCCCCAAGACACAAGGCTGAAGCCCGTACTAGCTGTGTGACAGAGGACAATGGCCCCCATTAGTGACCCATTGATCTGGTGGTGGTACAGGTTGTAGCAGGTAATCCTAGGCTCCCCTTCCCACACAACTTTCATGTTGTTCAAGTTTTCTCTTTTCCTTTGGATCATAACAGGTTGTACTCAGGGCTCAGCCCTGGCTGGGCAGTCAGGGATTACTACTGGCAATACTAGAGGTGGGTTGGGGAGACCATTTACATTGCTGTGAATCTAACCAGAATTGGCTGTGTGCAAGGCCAGCACCTTATCTCCTGAACTGTTTCTCCAGTCCTACCTAACTTTTCTTAAGCCTGTGAGGACTCATACCTGAAGTCTGGGCTAAGTGATACCCTTCATGTCCTTTCACTTTCTTAAAGGTCATTTTTACAGCTGAAATGACCAAGTAGTCATATCTTCATGATGTGTCCATTGTAATCCTAGCCTTTACTGAACAAATGCTAAGGACCATATTTCATCTAAACAATGTCTTTCAAGCTTCCTCAAGCAGGTCACAGGTAAAAAGGAGGATTCAAATGGCCCCAAGAATTTCAGGGAACTTGCAGACTCATTATTCAATGGGTGGTCAAGGGACCATCAACACCGGTGCCAGGTGAGAACACTGAATAGCTGGAGAAGCCCAGACCTACCAAATCTCAAATGATAAGACCCCAAATAACTCAACTGCACATGGTGGCTGAGACGCTTTGCTCCAGCCCTTGATTGTTCAGAAACCACACTCCCTCCTTCTATGTCCTGAATGTTCTTCATATGCCTTGGGAAGCAGCTTCCCATCAAACTCTCAGTACCCAACATTGTCAACTAAGCCTTGCCAACCTCTCTACTGGAGGACTGTCAAATATCCCCCTTCTCTGCCATCAAGATGCCAAAGTCTAATAGAAAGATCACAGTGATGGAAATAAGAGGTGGAGAGAGAGAACAAAGTTGTTTTTCCAACAGGGTACTTTGGGAAGTTGCCTAATTGAGGGAGGCTGAGTTACAGGGGTTAGGTGGGCAATTTCAGAGTCATTCTATCTTCTTTTTCTCTAGGTCACTACTCTGTAGTCACTGAGGGCTTTCCCTCTGGAGAAAAGAATCCCTTGCTATAATTTTTCTTGCTGCCTTTACCTAGGAAATAATTTAGAAGCCTAAATCTAGCTATAGTCATGGGACTGAGGCTTCACCTGTTCTAATTTGGGTTGTTGTGGTGGAAGAACCCCTAAAGTTCTTTCTTCCTGGGCTGGTCCCAGGTTTGTAGACCACAAAGGGCTTTGGTGAAAAGAGGTCTTGGACAAAAAGAAAAAGAAAAGGGGTTTTGGTTGGAAGCAGCCTATGTATATGAAATGAACTATTTGTAGACATTTTAGGGAGCTAAGGAATAAAAGGTCATGAAGATCCTAGCTAAATTAAGGAAGACACATCTGTAACTAACTGCATGATAAAGAAGTGGAAAAGCACATTTCCCACCCCACTGGACGCTAGGGCCCAGAGATAAGCAATGCTGGCTTATTCTATAAAGAGCTGGGAATAAACTTATTCTGAAACTGTGGGAATGCTCATAAACTGGGAAGACTCTCCAAATTCTCATTTCTGGTTAAAGCAGAGCATCATTTTTGCAGTGTACATGTTGGTGGCAGTGGTGGTAGTGGTGGGGGTGGAGAGGGTTTGAGAACAGGTAAGCAGAGAAGCAGTGAAAGCTGGATGTGGTGAGCAGAGAGAAAGAGAGAATAAAGAAAAATCAGGATAAAAATCAGGATGAAATGCAGGATCAATTGGGGGTGCTTGATGCCCCATCCCCACAGCCTCTCCAAATGACAAGGGTGAGTGGTTACGTACTGATGGATCACCCACCGATGAGGATCATGGGCCGGTTCTTCATCTGGGAAATATTGAACATGCCTGGGGTAGGGAAAGGTGGGAAGGGTGAGGAAATCAAGGGAAGGGGGAGAGAGGGCAGGGAAAGGAGAGGTCACTGAAACCAGTGATGGACACTGTGGGGCAGCACATGGACCCCATGTGCACCTGGCATGAGCCCCTAGTGCATACACAAGGTCCCATGGGGCAGCATTCAGAGAAGTTCATGAACACCCAGGACTCTGCCCACTTTGAGAAAACACAACGTGGGGGGTGATTGATGGAAGGGCTCAACTCCCCCTACCCAGAGAAAGTTCCTTAGGGAATCCAGGGTGCCTTCTCCTGGGAAATCTCTGACAACTTCCCCAAGGAAAGGGAACCATTACTGCACCCCAAGTCTGGAGGTCCTACAGAACTGACAGAGAGTGAGTCCCAGAGGCTCTCTTCCAAGCATTTTTTTGGTCCCCTCACCCCCATCCCATACCGACAATCATCCCTTCACCCAACTTCCCAGTCTCACCTGCATGTTTCTGCTTCTTCCTGCCCACAGCAGCCCCAATGATGCTCAGCAACTGCTCCTCAGAGGCCCCCGCCCGCAGATGATCCCTCAGAGATACCTCTGAGTTCCCGAAGAGGCAGACCTGCAGGGGTCACCATGGGGTTGAGGATAGTCTGTCTCCCTCCAGCCTGTGCCTTTGCTGCATAGTCTCTGAGCAGCTATCCCACCACGAGAGCCCCCTGCCCTGGCTAAGTGTCTGGTCTCAGCATCAGGAATACACTTGGAGCAGGACTGCAGGGTCTGGCAGAGAGGACAGAAGGTGCTAGGTGGGAGGGTCAAAAAGGCTGAAAGGACAGAGACCAATCCAGCCAGCTCAATGCTTGAGTTCAGCTCAGTTCACCATTCAGCTTGCTGAATCAACATCAAGAACCCACCTCAGTGCTTCTGAAATGGTACCCCCAAATCTATTCCCCTCTGGACAATCCAGGCACCGTCTTTATGAGAATGAATCCTGGTGTCATACTCTCTTTTCCACAGTGGTGAGCCATGTCCTCTTTCCAGAACCTACTTCAGTGTGGATCCCAAAGTGGGAATGCACAGTAGCAGGCAATGGGGAAGGCAATCTGAGGCCACTTGAACTTGACTCAATACCCTTTCCAAGCTTCTAAGAAGTGGGGTACTGGGGGGGGCTTAGGTAAGGCCTTGAAGTGTTAGAAACCCACTACCCTCCCACAGAACCTTAAGAAATACTAACAGGAGCCACTTGGTACAGGATGCTGCCACCACAAGACAGAGAAGGCTGAGGGAGAATCCCTGGGCAGGGGATACCTGGGAGGTGGCTGGAAAGAAACATAAGTAGGTTCCCTATGTCTCCAGTTGTCACATGCTGTTTCAGTTCCTGCCTGTCTCAGCATCTTCTTCACCCTTCTCCTTCCAGGAGGGCCAACCCCCTATGGTCTCTGCTTATCCAAGGCCTGGCTAATAGGAGGTGAGAGTGGTGGGAAGGATGAAAGGAGGGATGTTTCCTCAGAAGTCTGGGCTGTTGTTACTATGGCATTCATTGGGCTACAGATCTCTTCAGGCCCCAGGGTCATGATTCCTCTCTGTGGGAATAGTTGGTGTCTGCTGTCTTGAGTGTCTCGATATACCCCCTACAAGTCCCATACACCCCACCCTGAAATAATCTCTTCAGAGGCCCACCTTCCACTGCTGGCTAGAGCCCAACATCCATCAGTGACAGATGCTAAAACCAGGACCCAAGCTGACCCCTGGTTGTCAGGCTCCTGAGCAGTGTGCCCTG
>PVKC010006863.1:0-30407 GCA_004027635.1 Crocidura indochinensis | reverse complement strand
TCCTGGTGTTGCAGTGAATTGTTTCAGTTCTATGTCTGGGATCTGGGATTAGAGAATGAACAGTGTACGATCTCGTGGAGACTGAGTTGTACCCACATGACATATGTCCAGGATGGGAGGCACCCTTGTGTAAAAAGTGTGAGTTCTTATCCTTAGAAGATAAGATCTCTGTCTGAGTCGATGATTTCCCCTTATTTACCATACCTATACAAAAACGTATGGTGTCCTTTTATATTGCTGGTGCTATTCTGGGTAAGGATGACAGGCTACACATACAGTATCTGTGGTGTGGTCTGAACTTTTATCCCAGGCATGGCCGACGGTTTCTTGGTTTTTATACCAAGCAGCACCCAAGCTGAAAATCTGCCTCTATATAAAAAAAATAAAGCAAATAGATGAAAGTGAACTAAAAAATAAATAAATAAAAAAGAAAAGATAAATTAAGGGAAAAAAGGAAAAGAAAGGTAATTGAAGAAAGAAAGTGATGGGGGAGGCTATCTGTATGTTTAGAAGTATATATCTTAAGATGCATTATTAATATGATATTAAGTTTACATAGGCAATATATGTCTCCCAATTAGGTTTTCCGAGATACTCATGTGGGGAGTGAAGGCCAAGGCATTTTATGTATCACATATTTTGGCTTAGAGTTTAAGATATGATTTACGGCATTTTAGAGTCCTTTAATGTCCTTGAGTTGGGAGTTTTACTGCATCTGATTCCGGTATCATTCATCAGTCCATGGTATGACGGGGGTGAGAGGGGTTACAAGCTGGAGTCAACAGGCGCGTTGGTGGTGGTTCCTTGTTGAGACAGGGTAATGCGAGGGTGTCTTTTATTCAGGAACTGGATGGTGGTTTGTTGGGGAAGGAGGTCGGACTTGGTGCCTATCAAGGTAAGAACTCAGGGAAAAGAGGGTCAAAACAATTTTTAAATCTATCTACACATTTATTTTTTTTCCTAGAAAGCAGAGGCCAGGAAGATAAATGTTAGCTGTCAGAAAAGCTACAGATTGAGGTGGTAGTCTTTAACAATATCTGAGAAGGAAAGCAAAGAGAGGGAAATGCCGTAAACCCACATTTCTGCTTTCATATTTACTGAGTTCATTTTTGAGTGTGTCTCTTGTTGAAGTGCTGATTGTTGAAAGGTAACTCCATCTCTTGGGAGAACTAGAATGCGTTTAATAGAAATATTCCTTTAAGTTGAATGAAAAACATAAAAGAAGTTGTGTAGAGTTTAGAATCTGACCATAATAAATTTATCTGTGAGTGAAAGACAGAAATTAATATACATCCCATATGTTTTGTAATTACTTTATTGTTTATTGAGAATGTCTGAAAGCCATCCACTCACAATCTACATGAACGCTGATTCATGTAGAATTTGTAAATATAAAGTTCTCAAATCAAGCAACAGTGCAAGCTCCAATACTTATCACCTTATGCTTTTTATGTATGTATGAATATTAAATAACTATTTAAAATATAAAACCCTGAGCTAGTTAGGAATATACAAATATTTCTTTATCTTGGAGAGTGCAACATACTACATGGCAAAGTGCTTAGAAGTTTCTTAGAAGTTTCTCTTATCTTTAGAAGAAGCTCCTTTTGATAGTACAGCAGGTAGGGCAACTGTTTACTTGCAAATATGTGGCTGAGTGGGATTTGATCCCTGAACCCCATATGTCCCCTGAGCACTGTTGGATGGGGCTCCCAAATAAACAAAATGTGTTTAGAAAACACTCAAAATGTGTAAAGAAATTTCTTGAATATTCCTTTTCAAACTGGTTTCAAGGTTAGGAATTTCCTCAGCTGCTTGCTGCTTGTCCATGAAGCTCAATATAAACCTTCAAATTTGAATGATAACACAGTTCAGTACTGTGTTCATTAAATTGTAGGGTTTTTTTTACATCTCTCATAGTTCTCTTCTACCTTATAGCATCTCGTTTGATAAATCTTCTGTGAATATCATGGTCTTCCTTTAGTGTGTAATTTTCTATTTTGATGTTGCTGCTTTGCATGGTCTATCTCTGTCTTTGGATTTTGTCATTTTTTTCATTTTTATTTTTAATGTATCTTGTATTTTTCTACTATTTTATTTGGGACCATTAAAGTGTCTTGGATGACAGTACATACATGCCTCAAACACTGGTAAACTCTTAGCTATATTTTTTAAGTACTGGTTCTCATTTAATTTTCTTTCAAAGACTCAATTAATTATTTTCTTTTTCTTATTGTTTTCCACCTAGAGATAAAGGTGAATAAGCAATCATGGTTAAAGACTTGTCAATAGCTGAATTCCATTCATACAGTGTTCCAATACCCATCCCTTCGCCATTGTTCTTTTCCCACCACCAATTCTCTAGCTACCCTTCTGTCCTCTGCCCCTTAACCATCTGTTAGCCTGCCTTTATGGCAGATTTTTTCTTCTTTTTCTCTCCCAATGATTTTATATGATTTCTATTAAATTTATCCCTCAGTTCTCTTTTATGCTATAATTTTCAGACATTTTTGCTCTTTTTTGCTTTCTAGAAGTTATCTTGGTTTTCAGACCTCATCTTGAAACCATTGATCTTTTCCTCGGCAATTGCTCTGCTGTTTAGATATTCTATTCTTTTCCTATTACCTACCCTTTTTTTTTTCATTTTTTTGTCATTTATGATCGTAATTTTCTCAATTGTACTTTTATATTTTCTTGTCCTTTGCTGATTACATAAAGAGCCATTATTTCTTTGAGTTTATTAAATGTCCTCAATATAGTGTCATTGGAGTCATTCTCTGAGAGTTCATGGAGCTGATTAGTACTGGTATGGCCTTCTGTTTTGTTATTTTCTCTTTGGTGGGAATATACTTATCTTTTCCAATGTGTTTTCTAGGCCCATGAGTTTCACAGGGGTGGAATAGCAAGTGGCTAAAAACAAGGGCTGAGGTGTAGATATGAGTTGCCATGATAGTAGAAAGTAGATGTTCAAATTATACTTTTATTTTATTTCACCAGTTAATGAGTACATCTAAACAAAAATACTTCTAAAGATGACCCAATATTAATTGATGTGAAGCTTATTATACTCTTAGTATATATCTGGGATAAAACTATGGAAGAAAATATATTCAATTTTAGAGTATGACTTTGATAATAAATGCATTATTATAAGCATAAGTAAATTATGCTATGTACATAGTCTAGCTTCCTATATATGATCCTATACATGATCTTATACATGATATTAAATGTTTCCAATTTTATTTGAAGATTACATAAAAGGATAAAATTCATTACTAGATTGATGAACACAGTTATGCCTTAATTTAAAAAATTACTTCTTTTAATTTAAAAATAATAAAGAAATGTGAACAGTACCTTAAATTATAAATTCCCTAGAGTAGATCCTTCTATGATGTAACTTAAATTTTCAAAAAGTTTAAATTCTTTCAATTCAAATTTAATGTCACTTTTTTTGTAACATTAATTTAGTGGCAATGTCACCATCCTTCATGACAGTGATCTTCATATAGTGGAAACTCAAATAGTTTTGGACATGGTACTTACAAAATCCTCTCTTTTCAAATGATGTAGTAAATCTGGCATTTCCCCAGTAAATAGCTAGATATCTTATAGCCAATCCTTTCAGCAGCTATCAAATTTTAGCTCTCTTTAGTATAATGAAAGCATGTTCTGCCTCTTCTATTCAGGAATGCCTTCCTAGGACCCATTTTACAATAAATCTTATTGTACTTAATTTATGACACACAATGTAAGATGAATGGAATGCTTTTAATGTTAGTATTTGCATTGATAATGAAAGATTACCAGACTGTTGGTCTGCTTTAACCAACTGGTCAAATTCTGAATGGAAATGCCAATCATAAGACTATTGCTTTATACTGTGTATATTGAAACCAGTACCTGGTGATGACCACCTTCTATTCCCTAGACTCAAGTTCTCATTGGGAAAGAAGGTAAAAACAAGATCAAATAGAGTGTTTATGAAACTGTATCAATCATTCCAAGTAATAGCCACAACCCAAGAAAGCTGAGGAAGTGATTCAGTCTTTCTGAGATCATCCTTTTCTATTAGTAACAGGGTAGCCAAAAAATTGAAAATGTTCACATTGCTCTCTTTAGGAAAAAACAACATTGATTTTAGAAGCTTTTGTTATGGAGACCACGGGGATTTCCCACCACAACTCAAAGGAAGCTGGGTTTGGATTGGGAAACCAGACATTTCTTGGCTTAAATATTCACATGAACGGGATTCCAGTTTGCCCCCTCCTCACCTCCTGAAGTCTCCAAGCAACTAGAATCCCCACCCCCTCACTTGGACCATATGGGGAAGCTGGCTCAGTGGCTGTTATTCTACTGACTCCAAGTTCAAGCAGCTGTTCATTCCCTGCTTAATGTACCGGTAATTACAGCAATGTGCTCCTCTCCTTTCCCAATCATGTAACTTTTCCTAATGGAAAATGATTTGTTTTTAACAACTTCCATGTATTTTGTTCTTTAATAAGAAAGGGCGCCTTGTGGCACTGAATTCTTACACTCTCCGTTAAAAGAAACCACAGGTTTTCATATCAGTTCAAGGCTTCGTAGGAGGTCTCTTTGGGACTAGCCAAAAGATGGGAAGGGGAGAGACTTAAGTGGGTGTAACTAACTTGATATGAAGATGTCAGTTGGGAAACAAAGCAAAGCTCATCACTTTCTTCACAAAAAAGATGCGGAAAGAATATTTTTTAAAAATGTGAAACTGGGAAAAATCAAAAGTACAAATTGAACTCTGCTTTAGTACATGATCCTAATTCAGTGTGCTCTTAAATGATTCTTACTGCAAATATCTAGAGGGTTTTTTTACTTACATTGAATATTTTTCTGCTTTGGTAGCTGAATTTAGATAAGAACTCAGATAAGTGGAAATAATCTCCTTTAAGTTCATAAAGTCAAAATCTGGGACACAAATAAAACATTTTTCACATTATCATTTTATTTGTAGACAAAATAGATCACTTAGAGCATCTCTTCCCAATGGAACTGGAAGTCACTTTGAAAAAAAGGTTATTACTAGAAATACACTTTTAATTTTTAAATGTTTGCACAAGGTTACTTTTATTTTACTCAGTTTTTATTCAGTTAGTATTATTTACAAAACCATAAATAATTAATTTGTAGGCATACATTATTCCAACTCTCTCCCCTACCAGTATCAGCATGCATATTCTTGGCAATCTAATTAACAAATAATTATTATAGCTGGGTAACATACTAGTTATAGTGTTGACATCTGTGGTTTTGATGTACTTCTCCACCAACAAAATTTCGGACCAATTTTATTATGTTATGCCCCGTTCATTCATCATTCTCTTCTCTCCACTTCCAATATAATTCAACTTTACTCTGTTAGATATTTAATACAGGACCAAGTGTCTACCATCATTTCGTGATTTCCATTTCCTTTTATTGTTTATCTATATTCTGCATTTTAGTGAGATACTTGGAATTTTTCATCACTCCTAGTTATTTCATAAAAATAACTTTTAAAGCAAAAACTAGTCTAACTCATTAAAAATATTTCATTTTTTAAAACAATTAATGAGAAGCTGTAACAAAAAGTACCAAGCTAAATTTATGGCTCTACTCAGTTCTATCCAACACTAAGAGAAAATTTGCTTAGAAGCAAACAGCCTTCTTTGAAAGCTACTTTTACAGTGAAATTCGAACTGTAAGTACTTTCAAAGAATAATAGACTGTGATTAAAATCGAATATACCACATTTGATATTTTAAAATTTACATTTTGAAGTCTTAACTAATTATAATAAACATAATTTTGATTCTCAAATCCATTGATAAGCAGGTCAGTTAACAAGGGAGCATTAATTTTATTCCATGCATATTACTTTTATATAACTAATTACCAACAATATCATAAGGTAAGGAATCACTTCTCTACTCCTAGTCTCTTTTAACTTCCAACCCATGAGGATATATTTTGTTGTTTGTTTCTGGGATGGCAATTGATGCTCAAAGATTACTACAGACTCTGCACTCAGGAATCACACCTGCTGGACTTGGGGGAACACATTGCTTGTTATGTTGGGGTTCAAAACCAGGTTGACCCAATACAATGCAAACACTCTCTGTGCTGAATTATCATTTCGGTCCCAAAGAGTTGTGTTTTTCCTTAGGTACTCATTGGTAATTTCATTGCACCAAAGCGAGAAAACAAAAAATTCTATAATTGAAATTTTATAAAATTAACTTCTGAATATGTGATAACCTTAATAGAATGGTGACTTTGTACCAAAATTACAAGAGCACCAGCAGAATTGTTTACCCTGGGATCTTTTCCCAAAAGTACCTTAAAAGAACCATTATAGCAAAGGCGTCTGTGTTATACCCCTCCTAGAAGTTGTACATGAATCTCCAATAGATTTCAACCTTCATGAAGCCATTATTTCATACTCTGCTAAGTGCCAAAGTATGATTCAATATTTTTGAATATCTAAAAATTGACTTTATTAAGTTATTTTTAATATAATTTTTATTTTAGTCATAGTGGCTTACATATCATTCACAGTAATATATTTTTATTTTAATAATATAAGTTTTGGGGCCTGGGAGATAGCATGGAGGTAAGGCGTTTGCCTTTCATGCAAAAGGTCATCGGTTCGAATCCCGGTGCCCCATATAGTCCCCGTGCCTGCCAGGAGCAATTTCTGAGCATGGAGCCAGGAGTGACCCCTGAGCACTGCCGGGTATGACCCCCAAAAAAATAATATAAGTTTTATTTTGATCACAGTGGCTTACTGATTCAATATTTTAAGCATGCTCAGAGAATTAAGATATGCAGAACCAGTAGTATGTTTTCTACCTTACAGCATATTTTCATCTACTTTATAGCCTGTGGCCATGTTTAGATCTTAAGTTGCATTGATAGATCATTAGCTAGCTAAATATTACTGGAGGCTGTCCAAGTATTTTTATGTTAAATAACAGTTCTCACTTTTTTCATTTACTCAACACATCATTTTGCTTATTTGATTATCTCTAGTTCTGTTGAGAATTAATTGATCAATAATATAATATATACCTCAAGCATACAACATGATGTTCCATTTAACTATAGTTATGAGAGCATTCTAGGAAATAAGGGTTATGTTTACCTAATTGTATCCCCTAGTTTGGGGGGCATAGGATTGGAGAAAGCTCTGTGATAGTTGTCTTTTTAATTTTTTCATGAGTCATCAGAGAATTCTTATATAAGAAAATGAGATTCAAGTGGGGATGTGAACTGAGAAGGAGCAATAAACAAGGAGAGTACCATGGTCAAGGAAAATAGGACAAGGAAGTCCAGCTAGATCTAAGAACACGGGGAAAACATGAACAGACTAATTTAAGCATATAGACATGAGTAACACTGGCATTTATTCCAAGTGAAACTGGAAACCACCGGAAGGATCTTAACAGGAGTAACATTATCTAAAGTATAGTTTTAAAAGGATCATTTCCTTTTGTTATTTGATATTAAAACGGTATTTCTGAGCACCTGCAATATTTAGTACAGAATCTCTCTGAATGGGGGGATATTTGGGTAGCACTTCTGTCTATTATGATTGACCTCTATTGGCACAATCAGCCTCCAATATCTATATGCATTGTGTATGTGCATTGTGGGATGAATGAATAGTCACTTCTGACTACAAATTATTTGTTAAGTGCTATAGTTGTAAAAGGCTGAAACCAGAGAAGGGGAGAATATGACTTTTTTCCATCAGAAAGTCCACCTGACCATTTTAACACATAAAGTGCTTTAAAGAAAACTACTACTCTTTTGATGATGATGACAATGACACAACGATGATCAGGACGACGACTACTACTGCTGTACAAGCTACTAATTTTCCATCAAATGCTCACTTCTTTTTTTTTTTTGGGGGGGGTGGGGGGGAGGTCACACCCGGCAGTGCTCAGGGGTTACTCCTGGCTCCATGCTCAGAAATTGCTCCTGGCAGGCACGGGGGACCATATGGGGCACCGGGATTCGAACCGATGACCTTTTGCATGAAAGGCAAACGCCTTACCTCCATGCTATCTCCCGGGCCCCAAATGCTCACTTCTGAGGGCAGATTTCTGCAGGTAGGTACAAGAAGCTGAACGAGTTCAGCACTCATTTATCCCTGTCCCATTCATGTGGTAGGGCAGGGAGGCAGATGGGAGTTTGTTCTGTGCTGGATGCTGATCAAAATTCCAGGGTTTTTGACATCAGCAGTGCTGGAGGTCGCAGACAGTAGAAGGCAGAGTAGCAGAGCAGAGTGTAAGGTTGACGGCAGTAACCTGGAGTACCTGTCCCTGAGGACTCTGTTCTCTCAAAGACCTCTCAGAAGACCAGCCAATGAAGTTTGAAATGTAAACACAAGGATGCAGATTGGCCTTTGCTATGTCTGTGACCTGCAATCACATTTAAAATACAGTTTCTAGGACCTCAGTTTGAAAGAGAAATGGTTTTATAGAAGAAGTCAGTCAGATGCAAAAATTCCAAATCCATTGAAGCAAAACTTTCTTCGCAGACAGGAAAACTATAATGGAAGGCTTTGAGAACATTGGCAAGTTCTGTTGCTGCATTGCTCATGTTCATCAGAGATATTTACTTGATACATTGTGTGAGATTTGAAAATCTTAGACTGCTGTGGTGCCCCTAAAAACCAGGGATATTTCGATTATTATTATTATTATTATTATTATTATTATTATTTCTGATCATACTCTATCATATATAGCATGCATCATGCACCTCATGATTTAATTGAGATCGGAAACCTATTCTTGGACAATCCAAAGTGTGTCTCCAATATAAAACACAAAAGAGTTGCACCAACTTGTACCTTTAAGCTCTGGATAGAGTTAAATTCATTGTACTGCAAGATGAGAGATAGAGGCAATAGTAATGAAATTAAGTGTCAAAACAAACAGCCAAAAATATTTCTATAAAATGGACTGACATAAACACAACTCATGATGTAGTCAGAATGCTGTTTGACTTTATTTATATATTCATTCATTTTTTTTAGTTGTTCCTTATAAGTTAGACATTTTGTCACTGGTAGTAATTGCATTTTGCTCCAAAAAAGAAATTCTAAGAAATCAATGATTTGCTGCTCACTTTTTGTCCTGTCATCACTGTATACCATTACATCTCAGTTTAGGAAGCATCAAAACCATTGCTTGTTGGAACATTGATTATCAAATTATCTCTCTTAACAGTGGTCTTAAACCTGATTCTGGATTGAAATCAACAAGGGTAAGGGACATCAGGGAAATGGTTGAGGGTCCAACATCTGGTTCTCTTTATATTGTTTATGGTCCTTCCTTGCTTTTTTTCTACTTCTTCCAACTAGCATCTACCTTCCAGGTCACCACAGTCTGAGGAGAAACAGATAAAATGATTATACTTAAGCTGAGCTTTTCTTTTAAAGTAAGAACTAAGTTTTCTATGATCACACATTGACTTTTTTGCTGAATAGGATCATTGAGATTTTTCTTTAATAATCACATTCTTTATTACCCAGTCAGATACATCTCTATACCAATGTAGTTAGCAAAATTTCCAGGCACCCAGGGATATTTCTATCTTTTTTTCTATGATCCTATTCCATATAGTTGATCTTTTTAGGAGTTGTCAGCTATAATTTTCTCTTATGTGAGAAACTATAATTCTCTTATGTGAGAAACATAAATTTTCTTACTCTAAACCTCTGAAGTTTGGATGAAACTTAGATTTCTTTCTCAAATCATTAGTTTTTTTAAATCATGAGTTAAACTAAGCCTATATTTTATACATAGTTCACTACTCTATGAGCCATTGTATGACTTGAAACTGATAGGATATCACTTATTCCCCTTCACAAAATATTCTTTTCTCTAATCTCTTTCTAGGTCTTCTATTATACTGTACAAATTCTTTTTGTTTTGCTTTGAGTCTATAGCCAATAATACTCAGGGCTTAATTTTCTGGCTTGTGCTTAGAGATCACTCCTGGTAGGACTAGAGGGCACCATAGGGAGTACTTTGGATTGAACCTGGTTTGGCTGTATGCAAATCCAGTGCCCCATTCACTGTTAGATCATTCAAATTGCTTAAATTTTATATATTTTCATATAAGCAATGGAAGCATATGGTATGTTCTAAAAATCATCACCTATTGTTAAAGTTGTCAATGTTTATTTTTGTTGGTTTAATGAAAATCATAGAGCAATACATAGTTTTTTATGCATTTTGCTTGATAGGTAGGTCAACTTTTGTTACAGATTGTGAGTCATGATCAAAGTAACATTGAGTCAAGGCATTTTTGAGTACAGAGTAGAATACGCTTCTTTACATCAAACCCATGAAAATGTAACTCATTTTATTTAATATGATGACATAGAAATAAGTATCTATTGTCAACTACATAAATATTACTGTATTGGTACTATATAGATGATTGTAATGATTCATAATAAAAATTGTCCTATATTCCTGCCCAAAATGCAAAAATGTTTCAGCATATATACACTATTACTTATCCCTTTACTTTTCTTCTATATTTTATGGTAAGAATTCTATTAAGTGTGAATTGACAAATTATTGTATTTTTGAATTATGTTATACTTTTCTGATAGTTCATTATAATGACATTTTCATATTTTTGTTAGACAATGTATTTCAAAATATTTATTCAAAAATTTTCCAACTTAAAAATTGGCCTTACAGTCCTGGTCTGGTAGCAGAATGGGTATGATTTTTGCTTTGCACATAGCTTACTGGGGTTCAGTTTCCAGGGCCACATATACTTTTCAAACATCACCAGGACTGTTCATAGAGAGGAATAAGCCTTAAGGACAGCAAGGTGTACACTTTGCACCCAAAATTAAGTTTAAGGGTCTTCAGTGTTTATCTTGAAGATTTTACTCAATTTTCAGTTTTGAGGCACTCATGAGAATGAATTTTTATCCATAGGTATTACTTTTAAAATTGAAGTTTGGCTGTTAGAAGAACAGATTAACTAGTATTGTATGATCCCAGAACTCAGAGGCAAAGAAATGAATTCCAGAGGGAAATAAATCTATTTATTGGTCTTAGGATCAAAAGCCAAAACTTTCTTATTATAGGAAATGATAGCATAAAGGAATTAGAAAAAAAGGCAAGGAAATAAGTATATGATTTCTGCTAACTGACTAAAATAAATAAATAATTATTCTTAATCTCATGGTGTCCCTGCTTCACTCTAGTTCACTGAGGCTTCTGCCAATTGGAGCCCAAATACGGACCTTGAAGCAGTAAGAAGCATTTGAAACGAACTGAAATTGGTGAAACCAAAAGTTTCTAGAACCCAAAACTGAAGGAGGGAGATCCCCAGGATTGTTTAACACTCAAAATGTGAATGTTCTTGGAACCTGAGTGATACACAGAGGTAGGGCTTTTGCCTTGCAGGCGGCTGATCAGGGACGGATCTTGGTTAGATCCCTGGAAACTCATATGGTTCCCAGAGCCAGGAGTAGCCCCTGACTGTCACCAGAGTGTGGTCCAAAAAAAAAAAAAAAGAATATTCTGGAAGTTTGTTAATCACACTACATCTAAAGAGGAATGCATGCAATTAATGTGTCAATTACAGCCAAGCCTGCCCTCACTGGTAGTGATTCCTAGAAATTGGTAATGATAGTAACTGATTAAAAGTTTCCATGCTGGGGCCCGGGAGATAGCATGGAGGTAAGGCGCTTGCCTTTCATGCAGAAGGTCATCGGTTTGAATCCTGGTGCCCCATATGGTCCCCCGTGCCTGCCAGGAGCAATTTCTGAGCATGGAGCCAGGAGTAACCCCTGAGCACTGCCGGGTGTGACCCAAAAAACCAAAAGAAAAAAAAAAGTAAAAAAAAAGTTTCCATGCTATTCCTTTGACTAAAGTCATAAAGCAACATCTCTGTATGTTTAAAAATATTAATTCCCTCCCTCAGAGCTAGAGAACTAGTAATGCACTGTCTTAAATTGACAAATACTGGGAAATAGATGCAGACTTTATATCAATCAAATATTTTGAGCCATTTCCATGTAAAACAAGCTGGGATCAGAATTCAGTGTGAGTTTGGGAAATGTGGGGCAAAGGTCCAATTGGACAACATGGATAATTTTGCTCTGAGGATTGTCCTTTACTTTTTCAGCCCCACTTCAGTTTCTTTCTTGCTACCCTACATAGGTCATAATAAAAGCTAGAAAAATTCCTTGATTAACTGTGTATGTATGTGTATGTATGTATCTGTGGTGACCACCTCTGTTTTAGTCAATTCACACATCTGTCTGTGTTATGATGAAATATGAAAGTCATATTGTAAACAGAAATTGAAATACTCAGATACAGATCTTGTTGGGTCAGTGAATAAAATAGATAAATAACATAACCACTAGAGATCAATTGTATGTAAACTAATAATTTTAAAAGGCTAGGTTCTCTACTTCATTACTGTGAACTGCTGTACCAAAAGTAAGCTGACATTTTCTAAACTGGCTACTGACTATGAAGAAATTGAAATTCTTGATCTAAATATTCTATTGAGAAAAATGAAATGTATCAACACCTGAAATTCTTGAGCATAAAATGAGATTAGCTACAATATCTAATATTGCAGGATTAAACAAGTTCCAGTTAGAAATCAGGCTGTTTAACAAATTGAGGTATAGCTTCAGCATCATTGGGACCTCTGTAAAAATAATTGAAGTTAAATAAAATAATTTTGATTTTATATAATGCCTGACAGCTTAAATGTTTTATTTCGCTGCTATCTAAAATTTTAGTAAGAACTAACTTCTATGTTTAAATATAGATATTTTTGATCAACATCAGACACTTCTTACTGCTCTAGTGCTATGTTTGGGCACCACTTGCCAGGGACTAGCCCCTGCTGAAGGGCCTGAATAGGCAATCCTGGAGGATTAAGCAAACAAGACTGATATAAAAGAGAGAAGCATGGGAGCAAGGAGCTCATATCTTAGAGTGAACTGAAAGCTCTAACTGTCCTTCCTTGATTGCAGTATTTATAGTTTAGAACAAGTAAACATAGGAAGAAGGGAAAACTTTAATAGAAACTTGCCTCTCTATGCTAATATAACCTAGCTATGCTTTTACCTATCTTTATTTTTTTTTATTTTAAGAAAGTGGACAAAGTAATGTTACAGTGGAAGGACAATCACCCAAAAACAGAGTTTACAGAAGGAATCCCCCTGCTGACAACTTAGTTTTGAACTTACAAGTCAAAGAATATTAAGAAAAATAAAACAAAACCCATGTACAATTACTTTGTCTCTCAAGACCCCAGATTGTAGTACTTTATAACATTTCTTAGTGGTACACAAAGCAATCTAAAGCCATAAAAGTTATCTAACTCCTTAAACTTGAAGGCATAGTAGTTTTTTACATTTCCATGCACATGCATATTAGTTTAAGTTAACTTCAAAAGTTTAAGTGGGTTTTTTCTATAAGGTTTAGAGTTAAAGGAGCACAGTAAAATGGTAGTAAAGTGGCAATTATCATTTGCATAGGCCCACCAAAGTATGGGGATATGGAAAGGAAAAGCCTTGGCCTAAATACAAGGACACCCTACCCTTGGAATTTCCTCACATAAGACCAACTCTAGGCTCCAGGCAAACTAGTTTGCAAAATCCATGTCATTGTCTATAGTGCCAATACAGTTTTATTTTCTCACAGTCACTGTTATTGGTGTCATGGTTCTATATTGAAGATCCTGGCATCTGTATATCCTACATTGAAGTCAGAATGGTACAGAGCGTTCTCTAATTTCAACTCACAATTAAAGGGCAATGCAGAAAGCCCTGTCCAGTAAGCAGGTCGTTGTTGTTTAAGTCTTCTCAGTGTTAAGGGAAGACTCTTTCTTTTTCTTTTTTTTTTTTTGGTTTTTGGGTCACACCCAGCCATGATCAGGGGTTACTCCTGGCTGTCTGCTCAGAAATAGCTCCTGGCAGGCACAGGGGACCATATGACACACTGGGATTCGAACCAACCACCTTTGGTCCTGGATCGGCTGCTTGCAAGGCAAACACAGGTGTGCTATCTCTCCAGGTAAGGGAAGACTCTTTTGAGTAGATCGATATCAGAGCAGCAATAGGGTCTTCCCTGGTAGAGGTAGGGGAGTCATTTTGCAGCCTCCAGAAGACTAAATCACTGACCAAAGTGGTGTGCAGTATTCAGCACCCTCCTCCCGACTATTTCTAATGATATAAAAGGGACAGGCATATCTCCTTTGAATATTGTAGATATATTCCCTGAACTGCTATAACTATTATTGAATATTCCCTTAAATAGTGACAACTATGTCCACTGTCTTAAGTTAGATTGTTTATTTTCCCCACTTTTTATCTTTTCTTTTTGAACTGTAAAATAAGGAATTTTGGTGAAAGAGTCCCTCAGTTTAATGCTTATGTTTGAACCAAGTCATGGGGATTGTTGGACTTGTTCTTGCGGCCCCCATATGTGCTGATAATGCCAAGTGCCAGTATTCCTTGTTTGCATAGGCACATTAAAATGGAAAATACTATACAAACAAATAAGTATTTATCTAATAGAGATAAGAACACACAAATCTTGTAGTGCAATGGGACCCTATACCCTGAACATTGAGATAATGACCTGGCACAGACCTCAGAAGAATAGGCATTTTCCATTCACCCCAGAACCAGGGAAGCCATCTATGAAACATCCAGAGTTGCTTTTACTTATCAAAGGGGCTTGGACTAGTTAGTGCAAAGCCTTTTAAGGTCTTCTGGGGGGTGGGCGTTAAAAGAGTGAATCCTTAGGGCATTCACTAAGGGTGCTTGAATTCTAGTAATTAGTAGTTGTGTCCCTAACTCACCTTTTCAGCCTCCATACTTAGACATCATCTGTCTAGCTAACCACATTTTCTGGGTAACTGTATAACCAACAGTTGAGTTTTAGTCACACAATGTTCAGTACCAATCCCACTACCAGTGTCAAATTCCCTCCATCTATGTTCCCAGAAATCACCACATACCTCCATTTCTTCCATCCCCTCCCCAGCCTGCCATAATGACAAGCACCTTTTTAAGTCTGCTTATTTGGATTTCATAATTTCACTGTTGTTGACTCTGTGGTTTGGATTTTTATTTTGTCATTTTTTATTTTTATTTTTTATTTTTATTTTGTCATTTGTCACCAATGCACCGGAGATACTTTGGCCTATGCCTCCCATTATTTCACATCTGTCTTTTCCCCCTTCACTCAACTTCTGTCCTTGTCCTTACTATACTCTGAGCTGAAGATATTCTACACAACCCATATTACACTGTTATATCCTTTTATGCAATTATTCTAAATAACACATATAAGTGATATCATTCTTTTTCATCCTAGTTTTATCTTCCAGTTTCATCCATGTTGCACTGGATTGAATATTGCATCATTCCTTACAGCTATGTAGTATTTATTTGGATATATTTACCACATATTTATGATCCACTTATTTGATGTTGGATATCTAAGTTTATCCCAACTCTTAGTCATTGAATTGTGTACTGAGATGAATAGTGGTGTGCATGAATCTCTTTGAGTCAATGTTTTCTGTAGTGTGAATAGATACCCAAAAGGGGCATTGTTGGGTCATATGGAAGATTGATTCTGCATTTACTGAGAACCCTCCATACTGTTTTCTATCAACAGTATTCCCATCAGAAATGGATGAGTGTGCTGAATTGGTAGAACAGTGGTAGAGCATTTGCCTTGCATTCTGTTGACACAGAACATACACAGGTTTGATCCCTGGCATCCCATATAATTACTGAACCAGGAGAGATTTCTAAGCACAGAGCCAGAAATAACCCCTAAGTGTTGCTGGATGAGGCCCCAAAAAACAAACAAACAAATGAGAAATGGATGAGAATTCCTTTTTTTTTAAACTACATCCCTAACAACACAGATAGCTTTCAGTATTCATGATACATACTATTCTTACTGGAGTAAGATGATATCTCACTGTCACCATAATTTGTATTTCCTAACTGATAATGGAAGAAGATAATTGTTTTTTGGCTGTTGGTAATCTGTTGGTCTTCCTCAGAGTGGTATCTGTTCATTTCTTATCCCCATTTTTGATGGAGTTTATACATATAGAGGGGTGAATTTTTGTGATTACTTTTTATATTTTAGATATCAACCTTTATCTGATGTTAAACAGTGGTTTTAAAGGATTTTACAAATCTGAGAAATAAGGGAAGCTAATATTAACACAGCTTAAGAATAATTCAACTCCAAGGGAAATCATGTATTATATTATCTACATAATTCTAAATCAGAAGGGTTTCTAACATGTATATTTCGGTTAGCAACACTATAAATCACAGGGAGATACCATTTTATGTGATAGCATGATGAAAGTAGCTTTTATAAATTTTTTTTCACTTATAGTACAGCAGACATATCTTGATTCACTCAATTACCCCAATCTTTTGCTCAGGTTTTTGGTGTCTAGTTGTCCATGACAGAGCCTCAGCCTAGCTCAAAGATGTTATCACCATCCTTTGTTCCTTATCTATCTATTGGAGATACTATGATTGTTCTCTCCAGGGAAGTGCTCCAATAAATGTGCTAACAAAGAAACAGTGCTTCCAGCACTGAGTCTCTTTTTAATGGATTTATAGAGAACAGGTAGCCAGCATGCACTTGTGAACTCACTTACTGAGTACAGAGAACAGATACTGTCAATACTGTAAGAAAACACTTGATCTTAGTGGAGTTGTCTTCAGTGCTCTTCCAGGAAGGATTTTCCTATCTGGGTCTTTCAAATTGATAACTTTTTATCCCTTCAAAATATGATAGCACTACTGCCTTTAAAATCTTAGAATATTCTCCATCTTCATGGAATACTGAATAGTCCTCTTATCCTGTCTTTTTGGAATTTGGGTTCAAGGTGGGGGTAAATGAGTAAGAATCAGAGATTTCAAGGGAAAACAGTAATGCCCAGATGATTATAGTCAGACTTTCACTCTGCCTAGAGTATATACGAGCAAAATAATGGCAGGGTAGGAGTTCTTCTAAAGTAATATAATAGTATAAAAAGGAAGTAAGGCATATCACTAGAAAATGAAGACTGTGGGAATCTCAATTTTAATTCAGGTTGTCAGATATATACTAATAAGAAATATTATAAAAATGATTATTTAAACTCATATCTATTTTGTGACAATACCCAGTGGTCCTTAGGTGTTATTGTTAGCTCTGTGCTCAGGCATTAATCCTTGTATTTATAGGGATTAGTCTAGGATTTGTTGCATGCAATTCAAGAACCTTATTTCCTAAACCCTCTCTCAAGTGTCAGTATCTTTTAGTTATTTTTCTAATAATGGTGTTTATACTAAGAATTTATATGATTTACTCTTTCAAAATGACCTATATCCTCAATATATGAAAGCTAACTAGTTGTCCAACTTTCCATGTTAACCATAATTTTGATTCTAATCATGACATTTAAAAAAAATGATATTTGGGCCACTGCCTGCAGCACTCAGTGGTTACTCCTGGCTCTGTGCTCAGAAGTCACTCCTGGTAGGCTTGGGGAACCAAATGGGAATCAAACCCAGGTCCATCCGGGATCAGAAACATGCAAAGCTGCTGTGCAAATCCTACCATTGTGCTATTTCTCCAGCAACTAATCAGGCCATTTCTTGCCCATGACACTGCCAGCCTTCACATCCCATTTCCAAAATTTTCCTTGTCAACTAATCCTTGTTACAACCACCATGATGTTCTAATTACTGGGAGGTTTTCATTTGAAGTTCTTCAAAGACCTGTATTTGTAAAATAGAGCAAAATTTTCAAAATTGGACCTGCCTCATCTATGACCACCTCATTTGCTTTCTCCCCTACAAGAATGGTCTCAACATATTCACATTTCAGACTCAGTCACACTGGATATTTTTTTTTTACTTTCCCATTCTGAAGTAACCTTCTGAACCTTACCTTTTCTGTGTTTGTATACTTTCAACATTACTCAGTTTTCTCAGATTCACCCTCCATGTTGCAAATAGCATACAGTTTTCAAAGTGGTCTACTTTTTGACTAACCATTATATGCTTCTAAAATGCTCCAAATTATCCTCTGAAATCCTTCATAATTATAAATTAACTTTGTTCATATTCTACTTTTCTGTTAATAAGTTAAGTCAAATATGATTCTTTTTTTTTATTCAGTTTATGTGCCTTGGGTGCTTTAACATTGGTGAAATCATTAGCAATATAAGGTTGAATGTCAAATCAAGAATTCTTTGACAACAATTAACATTTCTTCCTTTTAAAAAATTATTGCTAAAGCATTGATTTGCTATATTAAAAATACCAGGAATATGATTTGAAAGTTCTATGTGTTTAAATGTCTCACCATAGCATATGCAAAAGTTTCAGAAATCTCACATCTTCAAAATGACTCTTGTAGCTATTCCTTCCACTTCCATTCAACCCCTCTGACAACATACTTTTAAAGTCTAAACAATTATTTTAACTAATTTTCATTATTTATACCATACATAGTGATATCGTTAAGCAAGTATATTTCACTTTCTGACTTAATTATATTTAGCAATATCATCTGAAATTCCATCCATTCTTTTTGCAAAATAAACTATTTTGTTATTTACAATAGCTCACTATTATTTCATTGGGTATGTATGATATGGCATATTTATCCAGTCATTATGTAGGCATTGAGATTGATTTCATGATTGTGATTTTTATGAATAATGTATCTATAAATATAGGAATATAAGTATCCTTTAACATCATTTATGTTTAATAATGCCAATAAATATCAGTATAAGTAGTGCATTGTAGTTCCAGAAATACAAAAAGTGGTTTTAACATTTTTAAAGTTTTATTAAACTTTTTTTTTTAATTTAAACGCCATGGTTATAAGGTTTATCATGGTATATTTTTTTTACAGATAAATTTGTACGTGAATGAGTTAAAGTCATACAACGTTCAATAACATTTACCAGTGGAAATATCCTTCCAGAAATTTCTCCAGGTTTTTTAATGGTTGCTTAAAGGACATTTTTTATGCCCATGCTTCCATGTTTATTGCAGCATTATTTACAATAAGCCAGATCTGATCAGTCAGCCAAGTGGCAGACAATAGAAGAGAGACTGAAGAAACTGGTCAATATATTTACAATTATGAATTGGTCATTTTGATTCTCATATCTATTGTCTCTAGATATTATCAGAATACTGTCTTTTATTTTTCTTATACAAAATATATATATGAGACTATTCTATGTATATCTCTCTAACTTTGACTTAATTCACTCAGTATAATAATAATAATCTCCATGTACTTTTATGCATAAGAAAACTTTATAACTTCATTTTTTCCTAATGCATCATTGTACAAAATGTGTCTATATACCATAATTTCTTTAGCTAGTTAATCATCTGTTGTTGGTCACCTGGGTTGTTTCCAGAATCTGGCTACTATATATAGTGTTGTGATGAATATAGGAGTGCAGAGGGAAAATTTTTATTGTGTTTTTATGTTCCTAGGGTATATGACTAGGAGTGGTATTGATAGTAAATGGGAAATAAATTTCCAATTTTTGAGGAAATGCTATTATTTTTAGAAAAACTGGACATATCAGCATTACCACCAGCAGTGGAAGAGAGTCCCCTTCACCCTACATTCATGCCAGAATTGTTTTGTTATTTTTTATTTGTCTTTGTGATGTTTGTGAGTCTTGTGGTGTGAGATAATACCTTATCATTTTGATATAATTTTCCTGATGATTAGTGATGTGAAGCATTTTTTCATGTGCCTTTTAGATATCTGTATTTTTTATTTGAGGCTATGTCTTTTCATTTTTTCTTCCCATTTTTAACTGGGTTTAAATTTTTTCTGTCAAATTCTGTCACTATCTTGTATATCTTTAATCTTAACCCCTCATAAGATCAGTATTGAATGAATAGTTTCTCACATTCCCTGGGTAGACTTTCTATTCTAGTCACTGTTTCCTTTGAGGTACTTCTCAGTTAAATGGAAGTTTCTCAGTTTAATGTAGTTCCATTTGTTTATTTTTCCCCATTTTCTTGGATAGGGGTATTTCATTTTGACGATGCCTTAGTTTCAATGTCATGGAGTGTTCCACCAACATTTATCTCTATGTACCTTATGGTTTCAGGTCTGATACCAAGGTCTTTAATACATTTTGACTTGACCTTTAAAATAGTTAAAGATGTGTGAATTCACTTTTTGCTTTTTCAATGATATTAATACTTCCAAACCATGAGCAGGGTGTATATCTCTATTTTCTTTTGTCCTCTTTTATTTCTTGAAGCAGTGTTTTGTCATTTTCTTTGTATAGGTTTGTCATCTCTTTAGTTTACTTGAATCCAATGTACTTGATTTTCTGTGTGGCACTATTGTAAATGGGATATATTAATGTCCTTTGTCCTTTTTCTTTATTTGAATATAAAATAGCCATGCTTTTTGCTTTTTATATTATAGCCTTGCACTTTACTATACAACTCTATTGTTTCTAGAAGCTTTTTGCAAGAGTCTTTAGGATTTTCTAAATATCATGTCATGTCATCTGCAAAAAGTGATGACTTACTTTCATCCTTTTTTATCTGGATGCCCTTGATACCTTTTTATTCCCTGATTGCTATGGCAAGTATGTCTAATACTCTGTTGAATAGAAGTGGTGAGAGTGGGAAAACTTATCTTGTGCCAGATCTTGAAGGTAAGACGTTTTTTTTAACTTTTTTTATTTTAATCATAGTGGTTTACATGACATTCACAGTAATATTCCATTTACAAATAAACATTGAATCAGGGGAATTCGCATCACCAAGTTGTCCTCCCTCCACCTCCATTCCCATTCTGTCTCCCATATCCTCCACCCTCTCCCCAGGGTCTTCTAGATTGAGTGACTCCCTCTGTTTCTGGTTTATTACTTGGTGATCTTATATCTGATTGGACTTGGTGTCTCCGTTGCTTCTCCCTCTGATTGGGAGGCAGGATTAGATAGTTCGAGTTTTGTGGTTTTGTTTGGGGAAGAGTACCGTAGTAGAATGGGGTAAAAATTAAGTATGCCTACAATGGGCAGAGTCCTTCTAGCAGTTCTCATCCTCAGTTTGAGAGAAAGGGAAAAGAAAAGTTGAAACACCACAACATTTTACAAAGACATATCAAATAAGACATCTAGTGAGCATTGTAGCGATAAAGATATGCACCACATAATTGCCATGGTCTTGAGATAAAAAACATGACAGAGCGCAAAAAATCAAAAAGAAAAGAAGAAAGAAAAAGTATATATATATATATATATATATATATATATATATATATATATATATATATATATATATATATATATATGGAAAATAGTGGACTACTACTTCTATATCTACACCAAGATAAGAAGGTCGAGAAAAACTAGGTAAGAGAAAAATAAAATAGCAATAGGTTAAGACTTTTATCTTTTTCTTATTTAGTATAATATTTGGAATGAATTTGTGTTAAATGAGCTTGACTATTTTGAGAAAAGTTCCTTCCATTCCCATCTTGTTGAGAATTTTTATCTTGATCAGGTGTTGGTTCTTAACATTTTCTGTGCATATATTAATATGCTCATGCAGCTTTTATTTTTTATTTTGTTGACTTAATGCTAATCATGCTGATTAACTTGCATATGTCATACCATCCTTACATCTCAGGACAGAATTCTACTTGGTCATGATATATGACTTATTTGATATGGTTTAGAGTCTTATATGCTAGTATTTTATTCATATCTTTGTGTCTGTGTTCATCAAGCATATTGGCCTACTTTTCTCTTTTTTCGTAGCATTTCTGTATGCTCTGATATCATGGAGAGATTAAGCTCACAGAAACTACTTGTTAGTGTTTTCATTTTATAAGATTCCTGGAACAAAAATAAACCAGTAGAGGAATTTGTTTGCTATAAAGGTTTGAAATAATTCACAAGTAAATATATCTGGGTCTGGCTTTTGTTTGTGGGGAAATTTTTTGATTAGCATTTTAATTTCCTCAAAAGCAATAAGTCTGTTCAGATGTTCCAGATCATCTTCATTCTAACAAGGGGGATTATAGGGATTCAAGACCTTACCCATTTCTTCTATGTTCTCTTGCTTTGTTTCTCAAAGGAATCTCTGATTAATCTTTGAATTTATGTAGTGTCTGTAGTAACCTCCCCTTTCCTTTTCTAATTTAGTTTATTAAATTTCTCTTTATGAGTCTTGCTATTAGATTATTTTTTCAAAAAAACGATTTCTTTAATTTATTTTTAAATTGTTTTTAGGTTTTCAATTCATTAATTTCTGCTCTAAGCTTTATTATTCCCTTCTGACTGTCTACTTTTTCTGTTAATTTTGTTGCTCATTTTTCTAATTTGCTAAGCTGTGCCATTAAGTTATCTAGTTAGGCCTTTTCTTTTCCAATCAATCCTTGCAAAGCTGTAAATTTTCTCATTAATACAATTTTTGCTGTGCTTCACATTCTAGTATTTTATGTTTTCATTCTTATTTGTTTTCAGGAATTTTTTTTTTATTTCCTCTGTGACCCACTGGTTGCTCAGTAGTAAACTGTTTAATTTCCAGGTGTTAGATTTTTTTTCTCTGTTGTATCTCTTGGTAATTCACTTCTATTTTCAGTGCATAATATTTGAGAAGACAGTTGATATAATTTATATCCCTTGATTCTATGGGGGTATGTTTTATGGCCTAGGATGTGGTCTATCTTGGAGAATGTCCAATATGCATTGGAGAAGAATGTGTATCAAGCTTTCTGGGGCATAGAGAGACCTACATATAGAAGTATATATAACCCTTTGTGTGTATATAGCCATATATGCATATATATTGCTCTCTATATAGATTTATATATATATATGTACATACATATCTAGGCACTCTTTTCCATTTCTTCCGTCAGAGCCACTATATCCTTGTTATATTCTCTGTTTAAGCCTGATGACCTATCAAGGGGTGACAGGTCAGTGCTGAAAATATTCCACTATTATTGTGTTGCAACTGCTGTCTTTCTTCAATTATATCAGCAATTTGTTTAATAATATTGCAGCCCCTCATGAGGTGCACGTATGTTTAGAAGTGTGATTTCTTCCCAGTGTAATTTTCCTTGATTAAGTGTCCATCTATGTATTTTACAACATTTTTAAGTCTACAGACTAGTTGTCTTATATTGGTATGGCTACATGACCCTTTTTAAGGGAGTTTCTTGAATGATTGTCCTCCAACCTTTGATTTTTAGCCAGCATTTGCTCTGACTATTCAAATATGTTTCTTGGGGACCGGGCGGTGGCGCTGGAGGTAAGGTGCCTGCCTTGCCTGCGCTAACCTAGGACGGACTGCGGTTGGATCCCCCGGTTCCCATATGGTCCCCCGTGCCTGCCAGGAGCGACTTCTGAGCGAATAGCCAGGAGTAACCCCTGAGTGTCACCGGGTGTGCCCCCCCCCAAAAAAAAAAAACAAGCAAAAAATAACAAATATGTTTCTTGCACACAACAAAATTTTGGATTTCATTTTTTGATTCATTTTGCCATTCTGTGATTATTAACTGATGTATTTAGTCCACTGGGGTTAAGAGAGATGATTGTTATAGAATTATCATATTTTTGTTGGAATTTGGGGTGTTTTTTGGATCTACCATACCTAAAAGTAGACCCTTCAGTTCTTCTTTTAGGGTTGCTTTTGAATTTGAATCTATAAATGATCTGTACTGATATCTATACTGATTATTTAGACTGGTCCTTGAAGCTATGTATCCTTTCATCAAACTTGAATGAAAATGTGGCTGGGTGAAGTACACTTGTGAACCATTTATTTTATTTAGATTCCTCAATATATCTGAACACTGAACACTGCTTTGGGGCCTTGAGGATTGACTATTATAAATCTTCAGAATAATTCTATGCATGTTATTTGCCTTTTTTGTCTTATTAATTTCAGTATTCTGTACCTCTCTGTGATTTTAATCTCTGCAATATTAATCTAAGATGTGCATTGGGTGTTTTATTATTGTTTTGATTTCTTTTACTTTTTCTCTTTGAGCATCCAGGATGTAGTTACATGTAGTTACATGTAGTTAGCTCTGGGAAATTCTCAGCAATGATGTCCTTGACTCTTGATCCTTCAAGGAGATTTTCTTCCTGATTCTCTGAGATTCCAATGATTCTTATGTTGTTTCTATTGAATTTATCCCAGCAGTCTATTGTCATCTGTTTTCTTTATTTGAGGTTTTTTTCCATATTCTGATAATTTATTTTAGGGCTCTTTTACTGCATCATTTTATACATGTAGATGCTATGCAGGTCATCTTCTAGCACACTGATTCTGTCCTCATTAACTGTAACTGAGACTTTTCAATGAGGTTTTATTAGCTATCATGTTTTTCAGTTCTAATACTTCTTTTTAAAGTTTTCTCATTTCTACTGTCTTGAGTCGATGGGCTGTCTGTTCCAGTGTTCCTTTGAGTTCTTTGAACAGCCATAATATTTACATTCAGAATTCCTGATTAGAAGCATTATATATATTGCTGAATTTAGTTGGGTTCTGAAAACTATGATATTTAGTCACAAATGCTATGGAGTTTTGCATTGTTTTCCCATTGTGACCTTTGTAGTGTGGTGCTACTCTTTATGTGTTTTGTTCCCTAACTAGAAAAAATATGCAGTTCCAGAACTAATTCACACACCTGAGTTAAATTAAAAATGATGCTTTTTAAAATCTAAATTAATTTTGGCCACAGCTACAGGAATAACACACCTTAGTTTAATCAACATGCTGCTTTTATTAAGTTGAAATTCTATCACCCCTGTTACTGCTGCTGTGCTCACACAACTGAGCTCAATTTAAAAAGGTGCTGTTTTAAAATTCCAAATACTGGCCAAAGTCCACAGCTGATGACTACAATGATTCTTACAAGTACATTAAAATTATCCTCTCAAGTGCTGGAGTGGTGGCGCAGTGTTAGGGCATTCACCTTGCACGTGGATTACCTAGGATAGGTTGTGGTTCTATCCCCTGGCATCCAGTATAGTCCTCTAAGCCAGGAGAGATTTCTGAGTGCAGAGTCAGAAGTAATCTTTGAGCGTCACTGGGTGTGATGCCTCCCCCCGAAAAAAAAAAAAAAAAACTCCCATATGTAAAAATTTTGATTGTTTCTTCTAATTTTCTCTTTTTCATATTCAATATTTAACAATATTCAATTTGTTTTTAAAAACATTTTCAAATCTCAGTATTATCATACTAATTTGTCTAATTTACATTTCTGCTACAATTTTGTATAAAGCTGATGTGAGATTTCAGAGTTGAAGCAACTTTCTACAAAAAAGTTATATTAATTTTTACTTAAAATTCTCAGTGACTTTGCATTTAAATTATTTTTAAAAAGTATCTTAGAAAGATTTACAAAGCCCAAGAACAATTCTTTATTCACTAACTTCACCATTTTTGTTTTGCTCCTCAGATATGCTAATTTAAAATGACCTCACAACTTTTCCAATGCTATTCTCTCTACAGTGATTTTCTCAATATTTTGGATACCTCTGTTTCAATTGTCAAATTAAACCATATTTTGTTTTTATTTCAAACTCCAAACTGTCTAATAAAGCAACTGTGTGGTTTATTTCAACTAAATAGCTTTATAATAATCTACTAATAATAACATAAAGATTAATAATTTTGAATATGTGTATATATTTTTTCACATGACATAAAAACAAATTCAACTAGCACTAGAAGCCTTCCAATGTTTTCTTTCAATAACCTGGGGTAAAATTTATTGCGTAGTGATAATCAGTAAATATTTGTTGAGTAAATAAGTGAAATGAAGTCAATGAACTTTGTTTATACTTAGTTAACAGTAGCAATCTAACATCAGGTTAAGGAATTTAGACTTTGTCTTGGAAGTTCTAGGAGTTAAAAAGTGATTATCTAGTTGTAAGCATAAAAAGAGTTGAATTTACATTTTTATTTTCAAAATTAAAAAGGACTTTATGAGATTATTAGAAAATATGTTGCAGAAAACAAAGGTGGAGTTCTTGCAGTTTGTAAGAATAGAATAATAATAATCTTGATAGAAGACTAAACAATTCAAGACTCAATGAAAAGAGAAAGAAGCAAGAGGTGATGAGAGTGAATGAGAAAAGAGAAGTGATGGGACTAAATCATTACCGGATATGGTAATCAGTGAAAGTAAATCAAGTGAAACTCAGTTTATATACTTGGAAAGTTACAGATCTAAGAGTGTGGCAGATGTTACCAGCAGTTTTGAGGAATAAAAAAGTGGGAATAACTTGAATAATGTGAGTTAAATGTGCTAGGGGCAATGCCAGAAAAAATAACAAGAAGTTATTGAATACATGGATTTTGAAACTGAAAATCTAGGTCAGAACTGAACAAAATATGAGGAACTATCTGGACAAAGGTAACAGAGGTAGTTGGGTGGTAATGAACTCATTAAGATTAAATACAAACCTTGGCCATTGGGTAATATTTTAAAATCTCCCAAGATACATGATCAAACTGGACAGAATTTCCCACTAGAAACAAATATAATGGTACTGTGGTCCCATGGGGTCCTTAGTGCATTGAAACGAAAGCATATTTGAAAATTATAGAATTTAAATGTTATATGGAAACCAAGAAAAATCCTGGAAAAATAAAACAATATTAATAGGTGAAGATCTGAGACATCATGCAAAGTATAGGATGATTGCTTTGCAGAGAGTCACACTATTTCAATATTTGGCAACCCATATGGTCTTTTGATCATGACCAGTTGTGAGTCCTGAACATACAGATCATAGTAATAAACAATGAGCACTTCTGAGTGTGTCCCCACTCATGCAAAATAAGTTGATATATAATAGGTTATAATTTGAGAAGGATACTAAGATATCGAGACAGTCTTGGAGAAAAAAAATCACAAGCAAAACAAACAAAAATTATCCTAAAGCTATTTACCTTGAAATATTAAAAACAAGCAGTGGTAAGTAATGTTACACATCAAATAAATAAAACAACATAGTACTCACTTTTCTTTTCTTTTTTTTCTTTTTTTGGTCTTTGGGCCACACTCAGTGATGCTTATGGTCTACTCCAAACTATGTACTCAGAAATCACTTCTGGCTTGGGGACAACAAGGGATCCAACCGCAGTCTGTCCTAGGTCAGCGTGTGCAAGGCAAACACCCTACCACTTGGGCCACCACTCCAGCACTAGTATTCACTTTTCAACTTAACCATTGACCAACACTACTGATACTTGTCAGAGCACCAGATTTTCTGGTGAAATTTTCAGTGAATGGACAATGAAGAACAAGAAAAAAATGAATATAGGCTATAATTCACTTAATCTATGTTGGCTGTGAAAAGTATGGATGATAAGGCAGTACAAAGTCTATATACGAAAACTTATTTTATACTGCTCTTCAGATGAATCCAAGAGGAAAATATCAAAAGAAACTTGCAAGAAAGTAGGCAATGCTATTGAACAACTAAACTGCAGCGTAATTCTCCAATATGCAGACTCATCTGTAAGGAATACAATTAGGAGTTTTAAGCTAGATTGTGACAGGATCACATTTTTAAATTTTAGAACAAAGCACTATTGCAGCCATTGCATTTTAATTAGCAAAAGGCAAAGATATGACAGAGTAGTAGCTATATGTCTTTGTAGTAATTAATATAAATAAGAAGCAGTGAACTAGGTCAAAGGAATTAGAGAAGGGAGATATCAAAAGAAATATTTGGGAATTAAAATCAATAGGAGTTTTTGATGGTTAATAAAAGAGCCATACTTAGATAATGAAAAGAAAGATGCATAAAGTTTCCTAGTTTTCTAATTGATATTGATTCTTATGTGATCATTAATCAAAGTAATAACTGACAGACAATCTAACCTGGGGGAAAAATAATTAATTTGAGCCGATGTTCAATTTCGTTTGAAGTTGTAACTCACTATAACTTTGCAGGAACTTAAATGGATTGCAATTTAAAAGGAAAGACCTGGAGTTGTCAAGTATGTGGCAGATTTCTTGGTCAATAATTATATAATTAATCATGGATTTAGTAAAAAATTTTTAGAGTGAAAAAAGCACATTTTAGATCATTCACCTTATTAACAGTCAATGAAATAGACTTTTATAAAAAAAAGACTAGGGATGCTGTGATTAGACAAATAGGAAGGAAATAAAGGAGAGAATTTAAAAGTTTAAAATGTAGTCAGTTTTCCAGTAGTATTATTGTGTATCAGTACTAAAATATTATCATTTGGTGATATAACAAAGTATCCAGAAAGTAGGAAAATTTTAGTGGGATAAAGATGGAAAATAAAAAAAACAAAGGTGGAAAAATATAAGCATCATATAATCTTTCTTGGTCTTTGCCCAAAACTTGGATTTTCCTTATTCTTGAAATATTTGAGCAAACTTAATAGAAAATATATAAGCCTTAATAGATACCATTTGAATCCCAAATTTGTTTCTCCTAATGTTTTATAAATATATTAGAAGAATGTTAAATAGAACTCTAACACAAATCTTTGATGATAAACTTGTTGATATATATAGATATATATAGATATATAGATTAAGTAATATATTTATATATATAAACTTGTTGATATATATAACTTCATGAGCATTTAGTATTGTCAAATTACATTGGATGCATTATTAATTTAAAAATGATTGAGTGAACAGAGATATAGCACATTTGCCTTGCAAAAAGCCAACTATAAAGGTTCTATTCCTGCCCTCCCTTATGTCCCCCTGTATCTCTCAAGAGTGATTTCTGAGTTCAGAGCCAGGAGTAACTCCTGAGTGCTGCCAGGTGTGGCTCAAAAACAACCAAACAAAAGATTATTCTATTAAATATTAAAAAAAAACTAAAGTTTTTGGTGTCTTATTTCTTGTTGGAGATTATAGTTAGGAGATAGTCTCTCACTTATTTTTCACATCACTTGTACTATTACAGTTTCTACTATGAAACTAAGGTGCGGAATGTAGAGGGTATGACCATACTAACCTGATACCATAGAATCATGTTTTTAAAAAGAATGGCAATTCCAGGGTCGGAGAGATAGCATGGAGGTAAGACGTTTGCCTTTCATGCGGAAAGTCGGTGGTTCGAATTGTCAGGAGCAATTTCTGAGCATAGAGACAGGAGTAATGCCTGAGCGCTGCCAGTTGTGACCCAAAAGACAAAGAAACAAACAAAAATTTAAAAAAATGAATGGCAATTACACAGTGATGCCCATTCTAACTAACTTTCTTTTTGCAATTTTACATATTTATCCATTTGCTCTGTTTTGTTTTGAGATCACCCCCAGCTATGCTCTGACTTAGGAATCACTACTAATGGTGCTCAGGGGAGCATATATGATGCCAACGACTGAAACTCTGTCTGTCTATTGAAGGTAAGGCAAGAAACCTTCCTTCTATTCTATGTCCTATCACCCCCCTTCCCATTTGCTTCATAAATGTAAATAGCAAGTTGCATATAAAAGCTTTAACAGCAACAAGAGATGACTGACAATATAATTTTTATGCAAGCTAATGAAAAAATAAGCAGAAGAAAAATTAGGTTATATCTCACACTTTGATTCTAACATAATACAATAAAAATATAAAGAGATAAAGAGCTGTTCATTTTGCTATAATAAAGTCAGATTCTGAAAATCTCTTAAAACATTTCAATGTCAGATTTCTTCAAGCAGGTATTTTGATGCAATGGAATTGGTCTCTGTGATTCAGAATAGTTTTCCAAAATAAAGCAATATAAAATTATAGAAATAAAGATAACATGTATGAAATATTGAATTAAATTTTAAAACACTTTATTTTTCATTAGAGAAGTTCCCAAGTTGCACTCGATCACCCAGAGACAGTTTGACAACCTGCCAAGCACTTCGTGGTATGGCCCAAATATGTGGAGTTGCTCTTACCTTATACACTGGAGACCACTGGGACCTTGGTGACATGTGGGGCCATCAGGTATGTGCAGTGCTCAGGCATCTCAAGGGCTGAATTCTGTGATGATTAAGGACCTATATGATCCAGATAATGAATTCTGGATGGGGTACATGACTCCTAAAATGCACTACCATCCAGTCCCTAAAATACTTTGAGTTCTAAATTTTTATTTGGATATTACTCTCAATAACTGCTAAACTATTTTTTTAAAAAATCATTGATAACAGAGTTCTATCAACAGACCAGCAATATTTAGCCCATGATGTCTAAATATTTATCATGCAAATTTAGTAAAACAGTGCAAGAAGAGAAGACTCGTTGATTAATTCTAAAGTGCCACATTGCTATTTAAATTTT
>PVKC010006862.1:0-30401 GCA_004027635.1 Crocidura indochinensis | reverse complement strand
TTGAATGAAGGATTAAAAGCTGCTAAGAGGTATTCATGGAGTGATCTTGAAATCTGAACATTAACCCATCATCAACCACTTAGCAATCTATAAAAAGACTGGCTAGTCAGTAAGTCAGCCAAAGGCTGGATCACTTTTGTTAGGGGAGAAAAGCTGTTAACTCTCTAGGTCAAGACACAACAACAGTTACATCCACATATACAGAAATGACTATGGACTACCAAACAATAAATGGTCAAAAGCCTGCTGTGTAATGAGGACCCCAACTCCCCCGCACCCCAGAAGCAAGGTTCAATGGTTTCCAACGCAAGACAAAGCACCATTATAATGTATTTCAGTTTGGCACCCAGTGTTATCTCTCAATTTCTCCCCACCGCCAAAGTTCACTGCTTCTACACAAAGTTATATGTGAGTCTTAAAACAAACAAATGTTTGAAAAATCTCACCATATCCTTCTGGCCCCCTTATTACCTAAAACGGTCCACTGTTCCATTTACACAGGCTTTCCTTCAGCAGATTTACAAGGTAACATCTGCTTCAGAAACAGATGTTTATGCCAGAATTCTTTTCTGCTCATTAATGCTTTTCCGGTTAACATCTAACTATCTCACTCATTAGTTCTTAATAATACTTTTTGTATCTGAACCATGCCAAATACGCGCTCTGTAGAGCTCTGTATTATTGTTGCTTCTGTTTGCTGTTGAATTATGCTGCTGAATAAAGGAAAAGTAAAAATAAGCCCCTCTAAGAAAGCTGCTATGTGTCAGAGCTCTATCTTTGTGAGCTAAACAAGCTGAAATCAATTAAAAGTGTGTGTTTAGAGAATGCATCTCAGCTGTCTAATTGCACCACCTCTACTTTAGGGCCAAAGTTTGACACTCTGCCAAACTGCTAGCAAATCGAGCACCAGATCGCGCTACTACTCTGCACAGTGAGAGCTCAAGTCAAGGACTTGCTGAATGAAGGAAGTCCTGTGTGCTTGAGTTTGGCACGCTGGCATCTGCGTCCCTGGGCAATGCCCAGCTATGGGGCTTAAACAAAGGTCACCATAATGGCCACTGAGATGAGGGTCCTGGCACGAAATAGTTCTCTCCTCCTCTGCTTTAATAGATAATCTAGTTTCCATGTATTTACATGTAACTTTACATAAGGAGAGGCTCCTCTCAGAAAAATTAGTAGCCAGTCACAAAGACCAAGGGGTGGTCCAGGGGACATGGTGTCTTCATTATCCTCCCACTGTTCCTGTAGGCCCACGTTTAATAGACTCAGAAGGAGTAAATAAAGGCTTGTTTTTTTTTTCCTAGTTGCAATATAATGATATGCTTTAAAATGTCTTTGAAATATTTAGAATCCTTAAGTCTTGCTTTATGTTTCAAGAAGCTGAACCTATGGTCAAACATTTGAACAACCAAAGTATAAATAAAGACAAAGTTGTCCTATAATAACAGCAAGCTAAATCTCCAGGGAACTGGGGCCAGCACAATAGACTGTTTGGGATTGGGAGAGGGAATCTTAATAAATCATACACAATGGTTTCCATGGTTACAGTCCATGTATAGTAGAGTCACCTCTATTGTTTAGTTTGGTGACCAATCTCCAGGAAAGAAACACCAAGGGTCTTGGCGATAAGTAAATAGTAGACTCATTTAACAGTTGTCCTGATATCCTCAAAAAATGTGAAAAAATATTGGGTTTAAATCTAATCAGGAAAATTGAGTCTCCAGCTTTCATGAGCGCCAATGTCTACTGGCCCAATGAATTCCACAGGAGCTCTGTGGCCTGTTGCTCTTTTTCTAGTAGACTTTCCCCTCTTTGCCCAAGTGGCTGCTTTTCAGAAAAAAAATTACTTGGCAAACACTACTTTATCAAGAATAAATCAGATATGCTACTGTGGAATCCAAACCCACAAAAAATATGCCCCATAATGCTACATAATGATGAAAAATAGAACTACTGCATTTGTTGCTGCCAAAAGAAATGGAAAAATATGAATGAAAATGATCGCTGGGTGTGTCTTTCATGAGATTTCACTGCAATAACATTCTCAAGTTACTTAAAGCTCTCCAGTCTGACAGTATTAAATACTGCAAAGTGGAAGAAAAGCCCATTTTTAGAGGAAATGAAAATGTTAGAAATTGCCCTGGGATGTACTAGCATTGCCTGTGGAATGGTGATTACTAACCACAGTGAAACCTCTTTCCCTAACAATCACTAGATACCATCAGAGGCTAGCAGGAATGTACAAAAGGGCTTGAGTTTGGAGAATGGAGGCTCTTCTACAGCTCCTCTGCTCCACATGGAGTCCAAAGACATGAAGGCTTCATTGGAGGTGAAGGCTGAGACAGAAACAGACTAATGAGATCCCAGATCCTCTCTCCTACCTCCCAGCATAAATACTGCCACTTCATTTTCCTGGACACCTCTGAAGAATTGTTCCTATTTGCTAAGACTCACTTTAGGCTGAAAGAAGATACTACTCTCAGTTGACTTATAACTGAAATAGATATGCACTCAGTTGTTCCACATGAAAAAAAAAGTGAACAAAGAGGGCAATAGTCATCCATCTGTAATCACTTTGTCACATGACAACTAGAAGGAAACACCTTCTTTCCCATGAATGAATTCCTTTTATTTGAAATCATTAGGCGACATGAGACATAGTCTTCAACTCAGTATGTCCCCAAACACAGCTGAAGCTCTTGTGTGAAGTGGCCATCAAGCAGGATTAGCCAAGGGGATGGGACACACAAGTGATGTAGGAATACAGGATTGGTGAATGATGAATCTGCCTCAGGGCATGATTTCCATTTCAGTACCACCCCACATGCCAAGTGAGACCCCTGGTACAACACCGAAGAAGCAGGCCACTTCCATAATAAAGTGTGACATCTATAACCCTGCAACATTGTTTTTAAGAGCACCACAACTCCAACTCAGTGTCTGGTCATCAGAGTTACAACAACTAAAGAAGAAGAAGGGGCATGGAGGTTTGTGGTAAGGCAGAGGACAACAGGCACAAAACCACCCATTAGATGATCCCTAACCTTATAGACTTCATAAAGTAACACATTTTCTCTCTATGACCAATGGCTACACTGTTTGTTTATTTCTTTTTATTCCTGGTACCTTCAGCAATGAGGACAAGCAGAAATCCATCTGGATAATAGAGGGTATGTGATTAATTCCATGATATAGTTGTGACGGAGGTGAGTTAACAATTAGTGCTTTTTTTCTTGAACTTATGGAACTGTGACACTTCTTGAGGGAATTACATTTAATATTACATATGCATATATACATACACTCACATTGCCAAAGCTATTTTCATCATGCCCAATAACTTGACATCCATCTTTAAGCTTGAGCTAGAAAGCAAGAAATGGTACTGGCATAATCATTTTCTTGTTCCATAAAATCAGAGCTAGTATGCATGTCAGCCTTGCTCCTTGTTACGGCCAACAAAAGTCCAGATCACCATGAGACTGAGTTTGAGGGGAGAATAGTAGCACAGAAAAGTCAACCATAAAAATCAATCTAGAGAGCAAAGTTGATTCAGTGGATAATCACAAATTTCACTCATACTCATTAGGTACCCCAATAGGTACCTAATGTTTGTGGGAGCTATATTGTACTCTGACCTAGGGCATCCCTCAGTTATTTTTTTTTACCTTGCTCACAGGCGAGGTCTCCACACTAATGACTACAGCAGGTACAGACAGAGAGTCATGAATAGAATCACCCATCTTGTATGCAGTTGAAGATGAGACTTTCATTTTCTAGTTGAAGATTTCTTTAAGTGAATGAACAACAATAAAAAAAAATTTCCATAGATTATAAAGAGTTCTCAGACTACAGGAGTTGTGAAAAGTCTTAGTGGTGTGATTCAGTTATATAAAGAAAGAACTAAACCAGTGCATTGACCTGAGTGGTGTTTTTGTCTTACAAGATAGCAGAGGACAAAATCCAGGCAACCAAGTGTTTGGGCTAGTACTGTATATCCAAAGGACTACTAGGACAGAATTCACCTTCCCTCTGCCTCATCACTAAGAAATGTCCATTCAACAAAGACAAAGTCAAGGATCACACATAGTCAAACAGGAACATAAATGAATGATACCAGCTCTCTCCAACAGGATTCCACGATGCCTAAATGCACTATATATTTTATCCTCATGAATTTATAAAAAATACAAAGTGACTTAGATAAGAAACCAGACACCTGAAAGCTTATATTCCAGAAAGATAAAGTATCTATAGAAGCACTGGTATAAGCACTGTGTAAGCTCTGGTATAAGAGTGGATAGATATCAATGTTAGCAGGTAAGGGAAATGTTATCTCCCATTCAAACAGGAGAAATTGAGAAGTAAAGGAAATTATTCTTCAAACAATAAGTATTCAGATTTAAGTCATGTGCCAGGGATATAATGACCCTATTGGTGTCCTGCAGGTGCAAAATATACCCACTACTCAATAAATAACTATCTAAAATGATCTATATGAGGAAAAAAAAAACAAAAACAAATTTATGTGCAAAAGAAATGAGGATGAGGAGCACCATGACTACAAGAATTTAGAATAGTTGCTATTTGAACTGGTGATTAAATAGTGAGTTCATATTTCATCGAGCATAGAAGATTGAAAATACTGCATCTCCTTAAGGTTTTTCCTTTTCTTTTTCCTTGCATCAACCTTGGTTCTTCAATACCCAGAACAGTAGACATCCTGGAAACTCAAACCTGGTTAAATGAATCCAAGAAATTGGGCATGATGAATGTATAGATTGTCCCTCTGGATAAAGAGGCACAGTCAGAAGTATTGCTTGTCAGCTTTTTAATTTCCAATAATATTTCCAATATATTTTCAATAGATATTTCCAACAGTCTAGAGATTGTCCTGTTCCCATACACAGAGAAGCTAGAATTCCTGAGAAAATACAAAGGGCAAAGGACATCTGGATATGAAATGCTTATCATAGGAGATAGCTTTTTTTTTTTTTTTTTTTTTTTTGGTTTTTGGGTCACACCCGGCAGTGCTCAGGGGTTACTCCTGGCTCCATGCTCAGAAATTGCTCCTGGCAGGCACGGGGGACCAGATGGGGCACCAGGATTCGAACCAATGCCCTTTTGCATGATTTTTTAAATTAATTTTATAGTGGCCAAAGTGAATTACAAATCTTTCACAGTAATATTTAAGGTTCATAGAGACAATGAATCAGGGATATTCCCATCACCAGTGTTGTACTATCTTCACCCCTCTTCCGAGCATGTATCCCATATCTCCCTCCTTTACCAGTTTTCTTTTCTTAATTATATTTTTATTTAATAACCATCTTTACAAAAAATGTTCATACAGGAGTTTCAGTCATAGAATGTAAATCACCCTTCACCAGTGAAATTTTCCCACCACCAATGTTACCTCATTTCTCCTCCATTCCTACCCCTCCCTCTCTCTCAGACAGGCATTCTGCCTCTCTCCCTTACTATCATTTCTATGGTAGTTGTCATTGTGGTTAGTGCTCTAGTTGTCCTCACCGTTCTTTGTGGCAAACTGTCATAAGCTGGTCCTCCAGGAGACAGTTTTTGAAAGATTCTAGGTGTGAGTAGTAAGAATTTCTTAGCCAAAACGATAAATGCCATTGGAAAAAATACAACATTTTAAAGGATTATTTTCTAGAAAGAAAGCACTTTTCATAACATGTAATGATTTTGAAGGAAGCCATAATAAAACCACCAGGACTTTGCATACAACTAAACAAGGTCAATGGCTACCCATCTGAGGAATCCTGGCAAGCCTGTAAATATCAACTCCATCTGGGGGCTGGGCCCGGGTGACAAATGCATTTTCCAATTTCATGGAGAACAAGATAAGACAGCGCCAAGGTTGTTCAAGGATACAAAATCACAAAGTACATAAACTGTAGCTTTTTTAACAACTCCTTTATTACCATCATTATTATTTTAAGCGACCAACTCCTTTCTTTAATAACTTAGGGGAAATCCTTTGACAGTATAAGAGCACAAATAAATATTCTTGTTGGAGATGGAGTGAAAGGGGCTAAGGAACTCCCTCCCCCAATCAATCCTTTCTTTTCTTATGTCTTCAGCCCTGGATGGAAGCAGCCCACAAAATACTGGAAAAGAACAACCTAGAATTAAAAGGACACAAAGTACTTACTAAACGTCAGGGAAACTTCCCAACTGGACCATCTTTTACTCCAAGGACCCTGTCCCTAGCATGATGGCATGCACCCCCAAGACATCTGCTTTGTTACTTCCCACTGCTTATTTTATCATCAGTAGGAGGTTGGGAATTATGAATCAGAGGCTATGAGAACATTTCCAAAAGTTAGCATACAAATGGGAATAGGAAGAGCCCAGTTCTCTGGATGAGATGCCATGGGTGATAACTTAGAGGAGAAAACACAGGGAAAACATGAAGCAGTTAGTGCCCAGGTCAACTTCTACCTGAGGAATTCTGCAGGCAAAAGTCCTAGTGAGGGTTCCCAAGACTGCCCCAGGGCCCAGGGAAGTTTGTGTCCCAGAGTTTCCTCTCTAGCTACCATCTTCTGGGAAAACTCCAAGTTGGGCACAGGCCTTGATCTAGGGCTCCAAGGGAGTACACACAGCAATGCAGTGTGGGGTGACTCCAAGGACATTCTGTTCTGTCAAGAGACTGACAAGTTCATTTAGCACAACAATTCACAGTCCACAAGAAAACGCTGAATCTCACTTACAGACATGGTGCAATCCAGGCTGAGACAGCCAAATAGCACTGGAAGCTATTTCCGACATGCAGATTTGAATTCCATAAATCTTTATTCTTCTTAACAAAATAGCCTGACAGAATGATGTGTTACAAGGCAGGCTTGGGAGAAAGGTTACAATCCCCACTTCAGAGATGGAGAGACAGATGTGAGACCTTCTTAAAAACCAACAGAGTCCAATCTCCCTATGAGTTGAGCCCTAGGAGGTTAAACAAGAAGATTCCACAGACAACAAAACACAGGCCTAAGAGATCTGGACAAGATGACTAAGAAAAATCGGACCTGTCCCATCAGGAAAAGGTGCTAGGAGAGGTGGCTGTGGGCTAAGCAGAAAAAAATAGAATCTTGGGTTGCTGGCTATGGCATCCTGCTCATAGAGTGGTAATGGCAAGTCTATGGGCATATATCCAAATTTACCTTAGATGTCTTTTTTCCTTTTCCAGTAAACAAGAATGAAAGCTACGAACTGTATAAACCACCCCATCAAAACAGCCTTTCCCTACTCATTCTCATTTTCTTCTTCCAAATCCTTTTTAAATGGATTTCACACTCTAAAGGTTGCAGACTGGCATCCTTGAGGACCAGCCCTATCCAATTCTGTGCAGAATCCAGAAAGGACTCTGGGCCTTTCTACAGCTTCAGAGCAGAGAAAGACCTAGTGTAGAGTGAAAAAGAAGGCTGTTGGCCCTTGGTCAGGTTACCACAATCCAAAGGCTGACCCGCTGAAAGCAACATCAACTCTCCAAAACTGACTTATTAGCCAGCTTCTTGGAAAGAGCAAGTAACTCCTGTCTGAATAGCTAATTATGACATTGATTTGAATATGCAGAAATCTCCTGCATATTTGTATTAAACACTAGCATGAAAAGCAGCTCACGAAATGCTTCAGATTCTTACAGGTTTCTTTCAAGTCCCTCTGTCAAGCCCCTCTGGGTTGACTCTGACCTGCTCTTCTTATCTCATTTTTTCCTCTCTTTACATTCCACAGTATCTGACTATCTAGCTATGGCTTTCTTGGACTTGTTTATTTTTTAAAAGAAATATTCCCTTCTTGGAGTAAAAATATAACTTGGGTGGTAGAGCACACACATAACAGGTGCAGGTGCCAATGCGTGGGGTCAACTTTCCAGCATCATCCAGGCATGTTGCCCACAGTAAAAAAAAATGCCATTTCTAGATTACTCCCTCTGCCCTTCAGCCCTCTTTGTCCAGGTTTTCTACTCATCTTGGTCAGGGATTGAAGATGCCTCAAATGCTCCAGGGTTTCTCACTCATGGTGCAACGACTTCTTTAAACCCAGCTCTTCTACCTGAACAAGAGGTTCTGGCAGCACAGAAGACATCTAACTTCCTTCTGTGTGATCTATAAGAGCATAAGAGTGGGGTGTCAGTCCACAGTAGGCCGTTGAAAATGCATGTTCAAACACAGAAACCACTCATAATCTGACTCAGCAAAACATACTGCTGGAACTGCCCAGTGCAATGCTCATAGAGTTTAGAGAAACACAAAGAGAGTGGAAGCAATTTACTTTTCTCTCAAGAGAAGAAAGCATAAAAACTACCCCAATGGGAAACATAATGCCACCATTTATATAGGAGGCAGTTATGCATGTATTATCATAAGCAAAAAAAAAAACAGAATGAGAAGCAAAAATATATGGGAAAAGTAAAAACAAAGAAGGGTCAGACATTATTGCAATAATATTCAGAGACAACAGAGAGAATGGATACAAGGACTCGCCCACTATATGAAGCTTACCATAAGGAGTGATTAATTCAGTTAGAGAAATAAGTACACAAACAACTATTATGACAATGGTAGCAAGAGAAATAAAATGCCTGTCCTGAATACAGGCAGGAATGAGGTAGGGGGGAGATGAGGGACATTGGTTGTGGGAAGGTTGCACTGGTGAAGGGGAGTATTCATTTTTATAACTGAAAGCCAACTATAAACATGTTTGTAATCATGGTGCTTAAATAAAGTTATTACTTTTAAAAAAGGTTCAGAAAGATACTTCAAAGAAGTGAGTACATATATCATATTGCATATGAGGGAACTAGGTTCGATCTGAAACTACACAATCCCTTGAGCTCTGCTAAAAGTGACCCGTGAACACAGAATCAGGAAAGTCTGCAAAACTACCAGGTGTAGCCCAACACTGCCCCCTTACCCTCAAAGAAGTGACATATTTGAGATCACTGGTCATTAGCACCGAATATGAATCCCTGATTCTAGTTCATCTCTTTGAGAACAAACCCCACATAAACTCTTAGGGATATTCCTAGCACATTCTTGTTCTTCCTTCTCTTCCCTCTGATGTGCTTTGAGTGTATATCTTCCTCCAGCTTCAGTAAAACCCAGAAGGGTGAGGGACATTTTTCCAGGCTTCTCCAAAAGCTAAGATCACAGAAGCTATCTGCAAAGATTTGCAGGGACAGAAGAACAGTACAGTGGGTAAGGTGCTTTCCTTGTATACAAGGATCCAGGTTTCATCTGCCCTGACACCCAAAATACTATCCCAAGCACCAAAATAGTTTTAGGAAAAGAAAGAAATGGATGAGTAGGTCATTGCAAAGAGAGTGCCAGCTGTATCATCTGCAGCACTGTTCTGTCTCAGTGTCAAACTCAAAAGGCCCTTCTGCATGCAGAGCAGAGTAAAGCAAAGCGAAAAAACAGTCCTATTACTGGAGTTAAACCCAACCCCCTTGTTGGATGTAATGAAAAAACCATTACCAAATCACAGCATTTCAATGAAAATTCACAGATACATCAAATAAAAATAAACAAGAACACCTTTTGGGGTCAGAGAGATAGTACAGCAGATAAGTGCTTGTCCTGCCTGTTGTTGGTTCAATCACCTGACTGCAAATGGTCACCTAAGTCCCACGAAAAGTGATCCCTGGGCAGAGAGCCAAGAGTAAGCCCTGAGTACCATGGGGTATGGCTCCAAAGCAAAAAGGAAAGCAGAAACCAAGGCTCAACCCAAGTTTCTGCCTGATCTCAATCCCTTTTTGTTTCCCCCAACAGCACAAGGATAAACTGCCATTGGAGAAAGAGCTTTGTTACTCAGATCTTGAGGTCAAGCTGTAAAGGGTTTCCAGACTCCAATCATCTAGGAAGACCATCAGAGAAACATATCACTACAGGAATGTGGTGTGATTTGAGGAAAATCTACAAACAGGAAATACTAAATGAGTCTTCACCATTATTCCTCATTTGCTTTGCTTTCAAGCGAACCTAACTCCTCTTGATTACTGTTATTGGAATGTCTAAACTTTTCAAAATAATAAGTACCCCTTAGGAGCAATTGTTATTTTAACTGTGAATTCAGATCATCAGTCTTTTGTTCAAGAAGTAATCATGTGTTCTCCCAAACACTTCCAAAGATGCCAAGAGTGGTTCCTTTTCAGGCAACCTCTGCTTCAGTAGATTTTTCACTTGCAAATTAAGTTTCTTTATAGCAGAAAATAAAAAGTCCTCATTGGATAGGACCCACCCGCCAAAAGAGGTGCCATTCTTTACCTAGAAGGAGCAATTAGCGAAAACATCTTTAGAGAGAATTTATCTTTTGGTGAGTATTGACTTCAATACAGGTATGAAAGAATTAAAAAAAAATCTCAGGAACGCACCTAATTATCATTTACCCCTGTGCGCATTCAGATCTGTCTGTTTACACTCCCTATTTACTCAGGGAGTGACAAATAAAATCCAATAATAGGGCTCTAGTTCACAACTTCATGATGCAGGACTGCAGACAGTTCATTGTCCATAAATTTCTTTTTATATAGGCAGATACCCCTAAAAATATGTTTCCATTATTTCTAAGAGGACAGGCTACCTTGTCCTTCACTGTATCCCCAGCAGAAGTGTGGATGATTTTCTTGGAACATTAGCTCCCTTGTTTAATTTTAGAGACAAATTATGAAAGGTGCAAGGGGAGAGACAGGAGACTCAGACCTCATCCGCATTCTGAATAGTCTTTGAATGTCAGCCTGCTAATCATACACATATGCGTTGTTATTGATGTTACATATTACTGCAACACTAAAGCATGCACTCCAGAAGCAAACAACCGACAATGACTTTCCTCAGGATTGTGAGCCACAGTCAGCTCAGACCATTTTTATTTCTAGCGAATTAAAGTCATTCCATTTTCAGTGTCAACTATTATAAGAAACACTCTTCTAAAACCTGTGTTTTGAGAAATGAAGTTAATGGGCCAGAACTGGTTTATCATAAAATACTCATCAAGACAGGAAATAAAGTTCAAACCCTATATCCTGCCATGAGCAAACCCCTTTCCAAGGACACTCGCCAAGCCACTAGATCAAGGTCATTTTTCAGGAGTGAATGAAGACAGTTCTGGCTACAACGAACTTGAAAGTGGAAATACTATCTCGACAGACTTTAGCTACAAAGGAGGAAACACCTTGAATTTACTACATGAAGTTAGTCTTAAAAATGACTGGCAAGATTAAGAAAGCCACAAATCACTTCCTTTCTTTCCCTTACCAGAGAAGCTAAATTCTTCTCCAACTATATATGTTCTCTGGACATAGTCACTGTTCATTTAAATGCTTGTAGAACAAAGATAATAAGTAACTGTGCATACTTATTTAGGTATGCTCCCCAACAGGAGACCACAACCTGCTATAATAACAGTTTTGAATAACAAGAGAAACTCACTTTTGGGGGAAACATAACAGTTTGTCTGTCCCACGCCAGGGCTAACTGGAAGGGAGGATCATTCATTAGAATGAGAATGGGAAATAGACGATTACTCATTCATATTTCTCTAGGGTCTCATTCTTAATAACCCTTATAAGCCACCACCTTATCTGTCATGAACACACTCCATCCTGTTACCATCCACTAGATTATTACTTATCCCTTTACACATCACAGTGTATGTTCATGCAGTTCTGATGAGACTGGGGAATGGGTATTCACTTCTATGGCATTCATTGTCAGCTTCAATTTTAGAAAATTATTCTTCAATCTTTACCTAAAGACCAGCCCCCAAGACTGGACCCAAATTTCATCAATACCCTCAGCTGTGAGGAAGGTTCACTTACTATAAAACTATCACTTTCATTGCCATCCTCTTGCAAAAAAGAACTATGCCTCTTTGGAACCTGGACATACTTGCCGTTCATTTAAATGCTTGCAGAACAGAGAAGAACAGAGATAATAAGTAACTGTGCTCATTTATTTACACGTTCTCACTAACAGGAGACTACAACCTGCTCTAATATATTCCTTTAATTATTCATTCTCATTCAATCAACAGTTAAGCTATACCAAGGCAATGGAGATGAGTTTAACAGGTATGGGCCTGCTCTCAAACATTCATGCCAAATAAGGATACTGCATAGGAAGAGAAACCAATAAATATCCATTTGCAAACTGTGGAGAAGGGACTAGGAAGAAAGTGAGGCATGAAGGAAGGAATCCTATCTATTCTGAGGCAACAGGACTGGACTTGTTAGCCAAAGAGAGAAATGGGGGAAAGAAATAGAGAGGGGTTTCAGTTTACCAGGTATGGGCCACATGTGCAGAGGCCTAGATCTGGACAAGGATGGGCCTTGATCCACTGATATACTCATACATCCCCTGACAGTGCACTCAGCATTCAGTGATGGGAAGGTGAGGCAGGATTGATGTTGGAAAATTAATTCCTCCTATTATTTGAATGATCAGTAAATAGCCTTTTAAGAAGGAAAAAAAATCCTGCACAGATTATGAAACCTGTTGAATAAATCTTTCATTTCTATTCTATTCTTAGGGTTAGAAACGTTCTCTAAGCAGGAGTAGCAGAACCATACAGGCATCCTGCAAAGGTCATTCTTCCTTCTCATTAGTACAGGAGGTAATAAAAAAGGCGGGGCAGTAAATCTAAAATGGATAGTCATGTACAGACCACTGGAAGTAATCTCTGGGGATGATTATTTATTTGGAATGTCTGTCATTTGGAATGTCATACCTCAGAAGCTAACTTTAACTACCAGGGGCAGTGGAAGTCCATCATTCAAATACACTCTGGACTGTATGCCTGGCTAGGACCATACCAAGTCCTATGGACCCTTGCATCCCAGTTGCATACAAGACACATCCAACCTTCCCAACCACTCTCAAGGTCCTGCCCACTAAGGGAAGGGGGTGGTTGTTTTTCACAGGGCTGAATTAGGTTTGATCCCCAGACCCCATGGGATCTCATGGCATCAACAAAGTGATCCTTGAGCATAGATAGAGGAGTAAGCCCTCAGTATTGCTAGGTGTGACCACCAAACAAAAATAAAACACAAATATTAATAGTCATCAAGCAAGACACAGACACCCCATCTCAAACCACCATTGCTCCTTGACTTAACCTGAGCCACATGCTCTTAGTGGCCAATTACCAACTTTGAAATGTCACATGCTCACTTGCTGGAATCGAATCTTTCTGCTTTCCTTGGAGAAGCCTATAAACATCCAGCTTTTAAAATAACAAAATAAAAGCCTGAAACCCACTGTGAGCTCAGGCCTCCTGCCCTCCAATCCAGGCCACAGCTGAAGACCTTGGGCTTTTTTAATCTCTTATTTTCTGTTCTGTGTTCCCTCTGCTCCACCTCCAGCATTCAAAGCTCTTCTTTAAACATCCTTGGATATCTAATTTCCCCTTCTTTACCTCCCCTCCAAACTCAGTAAACAGTGCATTCCTGTTTTCTTGCTGCAGGACAGATGCAGAAATTTTCCAGTGCACCACCACATTCTGGTTCTGTACCACACCATAACCTAGATGCCACCCCAATACCACAGTTCTCCAGGGATACTGCACACTTGGAGAGTTCCCCATCTTTATTTTTTCTCTTTTGCATATAAAATAGTTCTCTCTCCCTTTTCCTACCTGATTCACCATGACACATTTTATAATCCTCTTCCCTCATAGGACACATGAGAATTGTATGCCTGCAGAGACCAGAGTGAGGCCCCATTTCTCCAGGAGAGAGGCAGACTAGACTCCAAATGTGAATGGCTTGGATTGGAAGCAGGCAGGCGGGTAGGAAAGTCCCATTCTCCCCAAGGCAATGCATTCTTAGACATAATAAAAGTTCTTGGGATGCAATAAAACCAAGAGATGAGATTTGAATGAGTTAGCCTTTTACTAGCCTTAAGCTACTAAAGTCATTACTGCCACTGTGTCCCTCTTGTGGACACAGTGTCCAAGGCTGATAAGACTTTCTACCTGATTCCACTGCAGGCTCAGAGAAGACTGGATCCCCTTTGTAAGAAGCTCCAACAGAAACACGAGCTGTGTATTACAGCTGTGTATTGAGCTGTGTATTGCAGCTCATGTCCACATGCACATTTAATCCACATCTCTTGAGATGTGTACTTTCATACTTCTATACCTTAATGCTGAATTGCTTATTGGGGCTCTCCTAACCTTTGAAGAAGCCTGAGCTCTCTCTGGAGCATGCTTTCTATCACTTGCTTTCCCTCCTCTTCCTCAGAATGTCTAAATAAAACCTGTTTTTACATCACTACTCATCTCCTCAAATCCTTTTCTAAAAAAATACCAAAAGACCTGAAAGATATGGGTAAGATCTAGGTCTGACTTCCCTTTCCTGCAAAGAGCAAGGCTCACAGTCCTAGATCTACTAAGTGGTTCCCAGGTGGCAAAAGTGGAAATAGAAAAAGAAGCATATTTCCTTCTCAGGCCTGTGTCTCACTCCCTGAATTTCACATAAGTGACTCTGAGACCCTCCTATCAGCATCAGTTTGAATTTTCAAGAGTACCATCTCCATTCTAGATGTTCAAGAAAAAAGGAGTGGATTATAAAGACGTAATACACAATGGAATACTATGCAGCTGTAAGGAACAATTAAATCATGCAATTTTCTGCAATGTGGACATAACTGAAGGTTATTATGTTAAATTATGTAAGCCCAAAGAAAAAGGAAACAAATATAGGGTTATCTCACTTATCTGTGGCATATAAAATAACTGGGATGCAGGTGAATGCAAAGGTATTAAAAAGGAGATAACTCAATCACTAATGGCCCTAGAATATAGGAAAAAGAGAAGCAGAGATGGAAAGAAATCAAAGGGGTGACAAGAAAAAGTGAAAATGTGGACAAAAAGTAAAATTGAAAAGGAAAAAAGTAAGATACAGAAAGGAAAAGTGGACCGGAAGTAACAGAGATTAGGAGTCAAGGACTTGTGTACCATAGTGAAGATGAGTGGTATAGCTTTATATCCAAACCACAGAGTCAACAATACTTACAGTAAAAAATCCAAACTATGATAACCAAACTTTAAAATGTCCCTGTCAAGGAAACAGTCAGGGAAGTAAGGGGTGTGTGGGAGGGACGCTGGGAACACACGGTAGAAGAAAGTGGACACCAGTGGTGGGACTGATGCTGAAACATTATATATCTCAACTGTGAATAACTGTAAAATTAAGGTGCTTAATAAAAATTTTAAATTAAAAGGGAAAAGAAAGTGCTGCTTCCATATGATGGCAAGGAGATGCTGCCTGCTAAATGTCTCTGTTTCCTATTCTCGAACATGTTCACCTCCCCTGATCCACCATACCTCAGCCTCCTTCAGTCCTTAATTACTCCCTATCACCCCTTGTTTTTTCCATGGCATCCTACTCACCAATTATAAGAGGTTCACCTGGGGACCCCCTGAAATATCCTGCATTTTCATGGTGAGAACAGTTAGTCTGAAGCAGATAAGGGAAGGAAGATTCAGTGTCATAGGCCAGGAAACATAGCAGTTGAGGACACCCTCACCTGGGTGCAAGACTGACAGCCTTACTTCTAGAAAATTCTCTGAGATTCAGAACAGATTTGGAACATAGGTGGGGAAGGACCCTGTAAGGAGATAATTCAGATGTGATCTTAGAGTCATTCGGAGTTGAGTCCTCTGCCTCCCTCAATTTACTCTGTTGTCCTAAACTGAGCACTGTGAGTGCCTGACTTCCATGTGCACAGCAGACACCAGAATTGAGACCTCTGCTTGGTCCTCAGCAGGTGAGTTCAGAAACAGAGCCCTGCCAGAAGGACACATCTGCATGAAGCACATGTAATACCAGAGTTCAAAAATAGTCCTCGATGGCTGTCAGCATCCTCCCCTTCTCTATTCTTTTTTTTCCCCTTCTCTATTCTACACTGTTGAAGCTCAAAGACCCATGCACAGTGAGGAGAGATGGATAAGGGTTTCATTTATATTCCTCGGTCCTGGCATCTCACCCCATACTAGCTCTTAAGAGGCTATAGTCTCCAGAGACCTCTACAAGATCATCTGCATGTATCCTGTCCATTAACAAGGGCAGAATGTGCCCTGAAGCTTGACTCTAAATCGCCTCTCAGTAATTACAGTAGAGTTACTTCTATGGTACCAAAGAAGATATCAAACCCAAAGAAGCAGAGGAAAGAAGATATTTAGTTTGCACCACCCCTCTCCCCCAATTCCTTGATCATCACACTCTGCTAGTTAAAAAATAATCACCCATTGCCTAACTGCAATTTGGGTAGTTGGAACTTGAATCTTTGGAACTTGGGGTTAACTGAGTACATGAGAGTAAATTATCTGCTAAAATACAGTGGCATTCTGGATGAACAAGGTGGTGGCTGTGGGAAGGTGGGAAAACCCACACCTGTTCTAATCTCCTTGCACACAACTCACCTGTCATCTCTGTGCTCTTTCATACTGCCCAACCAGCTTTCCTCTTACCATTGTCTATGCACAAAAAAAGCCTTTTACTCTCCCAGTCACATCAAAGTACCTCCAAGCTCTGAAGATAGAGCATCAAGAGAATGAAGAAACTGAGCAAATCTACCTAGGCTGTATCCAGGAAAACATGCTCCTTGACCTATGGACTCAATCAGTTTCCATAGAGCACAAGCTCTGACACGTCTCTTGAAAATTCATAATTTTTCCAGGATATGAAAGCAGTTTGCAAGCACAGTGGGAGGATAGCCTCAAACTAGAGACTTTGAGCTCAGTCTCTACTTTGGATATAGAGGAAGGACCAATATTCATTCACTACAGCACTCATGCTGATCTTCATAATTTCCTTGGTCACCACCCACAGTCAAGTAAGAAGCATGCAACCACCTGGACAGACTGAATGGTCTTTAGAACTGGTTTTTGTTTAGTTCTTATTCAATATCCTGACACCAATATCCCCTTTATTCTGCTCTACCCTACCATGGGTTAACTTGTCCACTCTTAAAAAGATCAAGTTCTATCAGCCTTGAGGACTTTACATATACTGTTCCTCTGGCTGGAAACTTCCTCTCTTGAGCTCAGCTGTGCTCATCATTTTGGCACTCAAGTCAGTCAAGTCCTCAGATTTGAGCATCCTCACATTTGTCTCCTAGTAGTGCTTACATGTTTATTTTGAACCTTATCATATAATTTGTGCTTATTCCTAACCTCTATGAGATTATTAACTAAGAACTATCTTCTCCCAAAGGACAAAATGTTTCAGAAAATATGCACAAGACATGATTTGCTCCATAAGCTGAACTTGTCACACAATGTAGGGTTTATAAATGTTTTTCTGAACCCTTCATAATCCTGGTAGATCATAAGAATTCAATATTATCAACTCCCAAAGGTATTTTCTCCTACCATATCATTGCATTGATCATTGTTCCACATTGGGGTATCTCTTCTTTTCTCCCCTCTGTCTACTCAGACATATGCCAATCATCAAGAAGGTGTATATGGAAATTAGCTTAAGGTAGGTGGCGATGTAGACTCAAAATCAGGCTTCACATCTACACGTGTGTTCATGGCCATATTCACAAGGATTTTGTGAGGACTCAATTAAATGTTGTTTGTCAAGCATAGAACAAAGTCCTGTCATGAAGTAAATTTGAGTTAATTATTAGTTCTGTGTCATATCCTAGGAAGAAAAGCCTTTCATTCTTCAACTTCAACAAACCATAAACCACATCCACATGCCTAAAAGTAGACCCACTGTGGAAACAGCATAGCTAAGTCAATCTACAAAGTTAGTACCCCTAGAAAATCAATGGTTATTTTCATTAGCAAGGAGACCCTCATTATAGTGATAGGGTTCAGACCTATCACTATAGGTCTGATCAGAACCAGGCTGATCAGACCAGAGAGGAATATCTGGCCTCTATAGTAAACAGAAAAGCAATTCTTGTTACATAGATCTATTTCTCCAAGTATTCCACAAAGATTTCATTCCTATCAAGATTTAGCATGCTGTGTTTCTGGCTATTTTCTTCAATGAAAGATGTTGGTACTACATCTCTTCCCCACACAGTATTCTTTTTTTTTTTTTTTTTTTTTTTTTTTTTTTTTTTTTTTTTTTTTTTTTTTTTTTTTTTTTTTTTGGTTTTTGGGTCACACCCAGCAGTGCTCAGGGGTTACTCCTGGCTCCGTGCTCAGAAATTGCTCCTGGCAGGCACGGGGGACCATATGGGGCACCGGGATTCGAACTGATGACCTTTTGCATGAAAGACAAACGCCTTACCTCCATGTTATATCCCGCCCCCCCCACACACACACAGTATTCTGCTTAGTGCTTAGAGCTTAAAGGATACTGAAACAGTAGCCAAAGGCAGAAGGGTCTTGACATTAGAAGACAGTACAGAAGTCGATTTTAGAAGCACAATGCTAAGTTAAAAGAAAGCAGAATAGCCATTTCACCATTCACTCATATAATAGTAATCTATTAAATACCTGTCCAACACTCGATAGTGATTTGAAAACATCAAAAGAATCTGTGTAGATATTTTAGGAGCTCATACTCTTACCATCTGTGGTCCCTGTTACTGTACCCATCCAAATACTGCTCATTCTCAATTCTTGGTCGCATCTCCACTCTTCCATGAAGTCTTTCAAAAACCATTGTGGTCCGTTTCCAACAACCCAATCCCCACCTTTAAATTTCTTCTATTTTATATACGATTTTCCACTCACTTATTACTAGTATGATCTGCACTGTCAGTCTTCCCTTACCAAGTAACTCTCCTGTACTTTCTTCATAAATATTTTCTTGGTTCAGTTATGGAGTCCCAGGGCCCTAAAAAATCCCTGGCAGAAAACTTAGAACAACTATATTTTTTATCTAAATTAAAGTAGGTCTCTCTAAGAGCAAATGCAAGCAGAGGGAAAAAAAAAAAAAAACTAGGGAGGGAAAATAACCTTGATGGATAGAAAGAAATCATGTGGCTGGCTTCTTTTCTCAGGCTCATTAAATCTTGATCATTCCAGAAGAAAGTCCGGAGCCTTCTCAGCTCCCTCCTACACATTTTCCTGACCATGGTCACTGAATAGCTGCCCACCTGGTCAGACTACTTCATTTCTCAAGTAGGCGTGTATTTAACTGTTTCCAGAATCACGGAAGCAATTACTTGCTGCATCCATTGGGCTGGAATCACCTCTGCTCTGCGTGTTCCTAATACACCCATCAACCAAATCTCAATGCACAGGAGAGCACTGAAAGAAAAGAAAACAGGCTCCGTTTGCATGACTGCCTCTTTGAACAAATTCCACAAAGGCCTGGAAAATGGCAAGGAAGAGCATCCAAGAATGCAGAAGTTTCGAAATGATGAGCAGCAGATTTGCCAATATGTACAAAACTACAGCACCTTTATTCTTTTGAAAGGAAATCCACTATTCTCCATTTCCCCAAAAGTTCTTTGTTCCTTTGCTCTAACAAAGTAAATTATTCCTCACCTTGGGCAAGCTGGTAGAAACGTGAGAAAATTACATTAAATCAGACATCCTTGAGATCAAAATAGATTGTAACAGGGGTTCTCTTTGTTTAAAATAGTTCTTCAAAGAGAAAGCAAAAGAGCTTAAGGGAAGAAAAAGTTGTCAAACACCCTCAAGCACTTTGGAAGCACCAAAGATCTACAAACCATTGATATGTTAATTAAAAAGTACTTTTATCTGGGATAGGTGTTGGCTGGGCTTGGTCCTCTTACCCTGAAGTGCTTTTGGCCTCTGGAATACAATTTTATTTCTTGAAAGACATTAGAAAATGCTTCCTTTTCTGTTTTGCAGATGGGCTTCCTCCTCCTTTACTGCAATTTAGTGAGACTTTATTCTAGTTTGTTATACAGTAAATCATGAAATCTCAATACAGGCCATTAACTTTTTTTGTTTGTTTTGTTTTGGTTTGGTTTTTGGGTCACACCCGGCAGCACTCAGGGGTTACTCCTGACTCTATGCTCAGAAATCCCCCCTGGCAGGCACAAGGGGCCATATGGGATGATGGGATTCGAACCAACATCCCTCTGCATCTTTGAAAGGCAAACACTTTACCTCCATGCTATCTCTCTGGCCCCACAGCCCATTAACTTAATCTGTCAGGAGCCTGGTTAGAATTGGAAGGAGCTACTTCAGACAAGATTATGAGAAAGTCAAAATTTTTTGATCATGAGTGATTAGTAATTTTGTTGACTAACTAGAAAATGAAACATATATAGCAAAGGAAAACTCTCTTCAGCAATAACTTGCTGTGAAATCTATTTCAACACTGCAAAGAGCTCAAAGTTGAAAATTCCTTCATGTTTACCCTGCGTTGGTTTTATTCCAGGGGGCATGCCTTTTGAAAAACTGGAAACTTAAAACTTCCTTGCAGTGGGCTTAGTCTTGAACCAATTTAGAAGGGCTTGCAAAATAGAAAACTTACACCAGCAAACTTGAAAAAGTCATACTCTAAGTATGAAGCAAGTCAATGTTATTTTGTTTATTAATTCTCATGTTTCTTCTCTTAAAGAGTTAATACTGGGAGTTAGAGGGGCTAGAGCGGTAGTGCAAGCAGTAGGGTGTTTGCCTTGCACATGCTAACCTAGGAAGGTCCTCGGTTTGATCCCTGGTGTCCCATAGGGTCCCCCAAGTCAGGAGCGATTTCTGAGCACATAGCCAGGAGTAACCCCTGAGTGTCACTGGGTGTGGCTCAAAAACCAAAAAAAAAAGGTGTTAATGCTGGGAGTAAGACAGGTAACTCAGAGGGTCATGTGCTTGCCTTGGAAGAAGGCCAGCCCAGATTAGATGGTTAGATGTCAGGTGTCTAATATGGTCCCCCTTACGCCCCACCAGTGATCCCTAAGCACAGAACAAGGAGGAAGCATTAAGCACAGATGAGTGTACCTCTCCTCTCCTCCTCCATTTATTTTTTAAATTTGACCTTATGGTCAGAGATAGGTGAAAATTAAGGCAAGCACTGGTTTGGACCCACCACCACATATGCTTCTTCATACCAGTAGAAGTGTCCTCTGAACATAGATGACAGGAGTAGTTCCTGAGCATCAATGGACATTTTCCCATATGCTAATGCTGTGACACAATGTTGTCAATGACATAATCTTTACTTTCTTCTAGAATAGAAGTCATACAAGCTAGAACATGTGTGTTGAAGGATTACTATAAGTAATGATTTATTGGAATACAACTATGCCCATTCACTGACACTGTCTATGGCTGCTTTCTTGTGAAGCAACAGTAGGTACAGTGGAGAGATCACACATATTGCCTACAAATCCAAAAACATTTACCACTGAACCTTTTACAGTAAGAACATGTGTTACTGGCAATATGTTCTTACTAGCATGCACAATATCAGAAACACCAAGTTAATACCCAATGAGAACACTCTGGCTATTTTAAACACTGAGGCCAAATGTTGTATGATTAACTGGTCCTTTTGAAGAACTTCAGAGAGCCACTATAACAGTATCTTATAATCTGATTTGCCGCAGCAGCCGCAAACTGAGTTTTGCCAAATTAACTGATATAGCTCACAAAAAAGTGAGTAATGTGCCAATTCTGCTCTCATACTAAACTGTAGCAGCTTATGAGAGTAAAAGTAATAGATACTATAGGCAGTGTCAAGTATGTACATTATGTAATAAGGATACAAGATCTAACAAGCAGTACTTTGTCTTTTTGTTTCACCGTTGAATCTGAAGAGCTAATAAAAGTGTCAAACACATTGAGTTATCCAATGAATTCGTGAAACTTCATGGTGTTCATCCTAGGATCAGGTAAGTAGGCATCAGTATCTTTCACTGCCATACATGGTTCAAGTAGCAAGTTCTCCAGCTCACCTGGTTTCAATTAAATAAAGGCCCTTTGGCACAGGATAAGTAACTCTAACCTGATTAAATGGTAAGCCTTTATAGGGTGTGGAGAGGGATGGATTTACTTAGCAGTGAATTAGAAAGTATAAACGTAAAAGACGAAGCTTAAGATGCCATTTGCCAGCCACAAGCAGAAGAGTAGAGCCATTCAAGGTACCAATTCTAACACTGAACTGAGTACAGCAGTCAAAGTGCTTCCCTCCCATGTGGTTAAGTCCTCTTCACATCTCCAACACCACAAATGGTCCCCCAGGCACCATTACAGTCTGAGCACAAGGCCAGACTTCAACAAACAATGCCAACTCTGAGACTGCCATTCCTCTTTATGATGCCATGGGTCACCTGGCTTCTCCACCTGTAAATGAGATGACACGTATCTGAGAGGTCTGGTGCACCCAATCAGATAGTGATCACAGAACCACAGAGTTATTCACAATAATAACTGGATTTTAACTCATGTTGGTGGGATGAATACTTGAAAATACAAAGATTTGTGGTTCCTTGAACCTCATCTCTGGGACTTTCTTGTCCCCTAGACATCTTTCTCTACTTGAATGTTATTTCCTTGACCAAAGCCAACATCCTGCCAAAGTCCATATGTGTAGGACCCGACATCTCATTTTTCCAGGTGCCTCCTCCTTGTCCCACTGAGACTGTCAAAAGCAGCTTCAAACTCCTGCTTTATGCCCAGGAGACTTCTTAACAGGCTAGTAGTATGGAGCCAGAGGAGGAGGTATTCCTGGGACCTTGAGGATTCTGGAAGACTTGGGGTCAGGGAAGACAGGACTGGAAGTAGTTAGGATATAAAATGGGTAAAAGGCAGGAAGGTTTGGCTCTGTTTCTAATCCAAAGGAAAAATGAAAACCCAACAATATGTGATTTCTAGAGAGGAACATATACAGCTGAGCCACAAATCTAAAATGTTCCAGCCATTCATAGGTACAATTGCTAGCTTTCTCTTCTCGGAAGCAGGAAGCAGAGATGACTTGGAGCATACTGCTCCTGGGGTTTCTGACTTAAGTCTCTATAGTATCACCTGGAAACATTTCTCTAGGCAAAGGTCAACAAGCCTGGGGACTGGGAGAATAGGGAGTTGGGGAGCTTCTCTTTTATTCAACTCTGATATGGTGCATGATGACAATATTACAAAACAAGCTATGACTCTGGTTAATTTAAATTTTGTTCTTTAATTTTTTTTAAATTTTTTTATAATATCTTTATTTAAGCACCATGAATACAAACATGTTTGTAGTTGGGTTTCAGTGATAAAACGTAAATCCTCCCTTTCACCGGGGCATCCTTCCCTCCACCAATACCCTCAATCTCTCTGCTCCCCCACTTCCTGAGACAGGCATTCCATTTCTTTCACTCACTACTATTGTCATGATAGTTGTTAGTGTAGTTATTTCTCCAACTACACTCACCACTCTCTGTGGCAAGCTTCATATCAAGGACCAGACCTTCCAGCCCTCATCTCTCATCTCTGGGTATTATTGCCATACTGTCTTTTTTTGGTTTGGGGGCCACACCCGGTGACGCTCAGGGGTTATTCCTAGCTATGCACCCAGAAATCACTCCAGGCATGGGGTACCATATGCAACATGGGATTCCAACCACCATTCATCCTGGATCAGCTGAGTGCAAGCCTTACCACTGTGCTGTAGCTCTGGCCGCAACCATACTGTCTTTTATTTTTCTTAAATACCACAGATGAGTGAGACTATCCTGTATTTATCTCTCTCCCTCTGACTTATTTTACTTAGCATAATAGTTTCCATGTCCATCCATGTGTAGGAAAATTTCACCAAGCACATGACACATCACAAAGAACAAGTACAATCAGTTCTTTTATTTTTTAAAATAAATTTTTAATTGAATCACCATGAGATACACCATTGCAAAGTTTTCCTTTCTTTTATTTTCCCATGTTTTATATTTATTTCTTTTTGGTTCTTGAGTTTTTTGATTTTTGTTTGTTTGTTTTTTCAGGCTGCACCCATTTGATGCTCAGGGGTTACTCCTGGCTAAGCGCTCAGAAATTGCCCCTGGCTTGGGGGGACCATATCGGACTCTGGGGATAGAACCTCGGTCCTTCCTTGGCTAGCGCTTGCAAGGCAGACACCTTACCTTTAGCGCCACCTCGCTGGCCCCTTTGGTTCTTGAGTTTTAACTAATCTAGTCAAATGCATATACATATCAGTAGATAATCTCTTCCTTCTGCTCTCTAATCAGCAATGATTAAGTCCAGAAATTCCAATTTGCACTATAGCATGAAGAAAGCTTTCTCTTAAGATCTTCATCTGTGTGATACTCTCAGGATTTTATCAAGTAATCCCATATTCCAGCAATATCATAAATGTTATCTCCATTTTGCTATCAGAGTAGAAGAAAGAGGAAAAAGTAAGGGGAAAGAATGAGTCTTAATATACCATACAAATGAGTAAGTTTTATGAAAGGCAAAGGGTAAAAAAAATGATAATCCTTTTGGCATGCTATTGATTAAGAAAATTCTTCCTGATGATTTGGAGTTTTAAATATGTTCTGCTCAGCCATTCACTCCTTCAATTCAACTAATATTTGTTTAGATTCATGTATTCATAAAATTCAGCTAATTCTTCAAGCACCATCTGTGTGAGGTGCCTGCCAGGTATGGCAGGGTGAAGATGTTGTATTCAGCATGGAAATAATAACAAAGCTGATGGGGGCAGACAAGAGAGATAGAGACTGGCTTTTCGGAAAACCAGCAGGACCTTAAACTGGCCTTTTCTCCTCAAGAGCCAGAAAAAGATTAAAGCTGAGAGAAAACCTTAAAACGTTCCACAGAAATTTGAGTGTCTTTTTGTTACTGTTTTATTTGTTATTTTGTTTTAGTTTGGTTTTGGGGGCCCACAAGCAGTAAGTGGTGCTCAGGTGGGGTTTATTTCTGGTTCTATGATCAGGGATCACTCTTGGCAGGGCTCAGGAGTGATGGAGTTCTAGAGATCAAATCCAGGTAGACCATGAGCAAAGCAAACTGTTTAACCACTTACTACCTCTTCAGTCCAACAACAATGTACTTTGACCCCGGCATCTCTAAACCATATATAGGTTTAGAAACCATTGGGATTCCTATTTTTTAATAGCCTTTTTCCAATTATGCTATGTAAAAGTCCTGATCTATTGCACACTGAAGGAGGGAAGTTTTTGAAGCTTTGTTGGAGAAAAGGGAAAGTTTGTTGAGCAAGAGAGAGAAAAAGACAGAGAGCACAAGAAGGGAATATTAAGAGAGGAAAGAGAGAGAAAGAGAGTGTGAGCACAAGAAGGGGAAATTAAGAGAGAGAAAGAGAGTGGGAAAGGACAAGAGAGAGAGAGGCAGAAGGGGAGACGGAGAGCACAAGAAGGGGAAATTAAGTACCTTTCCAAACTAGAAGGGATTAGTGGAGCAATCTTAAAGGCTGCCTGAAGGAAATTTGAGCAAAGCCTAAGTAGATAAAGTAGAAACTGCAAGGGAAGAGGAAAAGGGCCTTCTGAGGCAAAGTGAAGCACTGGGGTCAAAAAGTAAAAGACAAATACCAGGGAAAGGTTGTATTTATGATTGTAAACAAAGAATAGAAGAAGAAAACAACAATGTTTACTATTTTCACACTTCCCTTTGCTTTTGGGCATAGATACTTGGGTGTAGCATTTAACTTTCTAACTGAGATGCTTGCCAGAGGCTGTGGTCCTTGTATGCATAGGTGTAGCGCTGGCACTGTTTCTACCTCTTTCCTTTTTCCCACAGGATCATACTAAGCTCCGGGATGGGTGGTGCTAAAGATTGAACTTTCAGCCTAGTTCTTGCAAGGCAGCTTGATACCACTGTGCTGCCTGGACCCAGGTCTGGTTAGCATGTAACTCACTGTCAAAAAAGTTTTCATCACCATGTTTCCTTTCAAATCCCTGCAGCAACAGCAAGTCGAATAAGAATCTGGATGACAGATAAAGAGCACTAAGTTATGGTGATGGGGCCTCTTGGAAGGTAGATGTCAACTGAACACCACATCTTAGCTGGGAGGAGGCTGTGGCATCACTGAGACAGCCGAGATCACAAAGATAGTCTTGAAAAGATGGATGGCTCTGAGACATGGTGCCTCTTGGATGGTGATGAGCAACCCAATAGGATTGGACAGGAGGGTGAAAGGGCCACCACAGAACTTGCCAAGTATCCAAGGTAGGCCCATGGAGCTGGCACCACCAGGACCATCATACCTCAGGCCCACTGAACCAGAACTTCATTTGACCTCAGAGATTCTACTCAGGTTCTGTTCCCATTAGAGTTTAGAGTATGCTTCCAGGCAAGTGTGATGCCAGCCAACAGTTAAGTGATTCCAACTCAGGCCCACCGGTGGCCACCGGTATCACACTCAACTGAGAGAAGTGGGAAGTAATCTGAACACTGCTAGTAGGTATGGGGGAGTAACCATAGAATAGAAACCTTGACTTCCAAGGACAGAATGAGGCTCTCCACATGTTTCTTTCACTCTCTAGTAGTAGAGCCATCCCAGAAGGCAACGTAAGCCAAAAGGGCAGAAAGTGAAGAAGCAATTAGCACTGAATCCTAGGGAGAATGTTCTCAACAATCCCAGACACCCTAAATACTCAAATTCCTCACAATAAGGAGGCAACAATTAAGGCTGGAAGGCACGGACATGCCCAAAGTCTGAGAGCCAGAGTAGTCCAGAGGATTCTGCATCCCTTGACTAAGTTAACACCCTTGGTACACATGTACTGGGGCAGTCAATGTTGACATATGGTCCTGGGATATAGAATTTCCATGCACACTACTCCCCATCAGCCACTTCCCTTCATAGGCTTATCATTCCCAACACTGGGTCAGGCTTTGACACACGGGGGTTGCCAAGTACTATACAGTCCAAGTGACTGTGACCAAGAGGCCATAGCTGGTAGAGCAAATGTGGAGACAGTGTGAATCAAGGCAGCCACGATGAGCTTCTCTTGGAGGACCAAACAGTGATTTTTTTTTTCTGTTTTTCTATCTGAACCAGAGGAACACAACTCACTGGAGCTGAAACCGTTTACAATCCCAGAGACTAAATTCTGATGCCAGCACTCTGGGCTCCATAGAAGCCCTTAAAACAGAAATATCAGTCTGCAGAGCTCTCCTTGCTGTAGTCAACACGCCTTTCGGCTCCCACTTTACTAGAGACTGCGCCACTGGCTCACCACAGAGGCGACAGGAGAAGCCTTTCATGAATGCCTGGGACCTGATGTCACCACTTAGTCTGTCCAATGTTGCCTCCTCCCTTTTCCCAAGCCCCAACTGAACTCTGAAGAAAGTGGCAAAGGGCTGAAATTTCAGCTTGATCCAATGGCTGGCAAATAATTCCAACACAGTTGGTATTCAGGTACATTTTTGGCTTTCAAGAACTCTTGGAGGAAAAAGACCAGATAGATAATCAACTCCATTGATATCTTTTCCACAAGTAAAGATGTAAGTATGTGTGTGTCTCTGTTTGTGATTATGTAAGTGTATAAATTATATAAATAGGATATTTAACAGAAAAACATTCCCCTGGTTTTCTTATCCACTGTTACAAAAATGTTTGTTGCTGTGACTAAACCAAATTTGGCCTTCATGTTAAGCCTCTGTTGCATGCATTCTCCCCATTTGGTAAAAATAGAGAATCAAAGATTCCACAACTTAAAGTTCAACGGACAAATGCTAAACCTGCAAAATGATTCAGCTGATCACTGGTCTGAAACCTTCCCTGGAGAAAGCTGGTTATATAACTGGCTTCTCAGTGAGGACAGTTATCCCTACACCTTGTTCTTATTAGGACAGTCCATCCAAATGAGCCTACTCTTCTTCTTCCCAGTGCCTACTACTTGGACACAACCAAAGGCAGCACCTGCCTTTGGGGTAGGGCCACAGACACCACCAAAATCCTTGGAACCCATGCCTTTTAGCATGAACTCTCCTGCATGATGTCCACATTATCAGGAGATTCCCACCACTGTTCAATTCAACACTGGAAAATAATGAGTGAAAAACTCTGCCAGGTTACTTAGAAATGTTCTAAAATAAACACATATGGATCCTAAGGACATCTAATGCTAATTTGAAGAAAAATATTCTGAAAGTTTTGGGGGCCTAGCACCATTGTTATTTTGGATTGTGGCAAATATGTGAGGTCTATACCTAAGTAAAGCTGAGAAAACTGGGGGCTTTCAGTATCCACACCTTAGGGAAGTCCTGCATCTGTCCAAATGGAGACATATCTGAGAGTGCCCACTCTCAGGCAGGCACTATCTTCCATCTCCTTTCATCTGGTCCTTTCCCAGGGAGGCGCTCAGTTACCAAGGCCCTGGAATAGATATCCTGAGTAAAAACACAAGCACAAACCACATTCAAAAGCACCCTGTATGAGGAAACCAACACAAGTTTGCTCAGGCCACAGCTGGCTTAGATGGGAGCTCCAAATCATGAAAGCTGGTACACTTGATCCCGAACACGTGGCACCACACCACAGCTCTGCTGGTCTGACCATCATCAGATTTCTAAAACACACTACCTCCGACAAAGCCCAGGGCAAATTTTTGTGGCTTCAGCGTGAAGTGAGGTTTCTCTTTATTAGAGAGAGATGGCACTGCTGAATGAATTCCTTTCCCCTCCCAGGGCACCAGGCTCCAGGAGCTGACCTTTCTGTAGAAGTGTCCCTGAAGAGGAGAGAAATACCTCCAGTTTGCTGCTGGGCTTTGGAACCTTGGCAGGAGGCCTCAGCAAGCAAAGCCACTGAGTCAACAACACAACCCTCAACCTCCAATATAATATGAATATCAGAACTGTAAACGGAAGGATTTGATCCTTCCTTCTTCAGGGACCTCTATGGATCACTAAGATATAAAGTCATCAGTGAGGTTCCACCTTAACTGGTGAGAGATGATATTCATTCATGAGTCTACAATTACTTAAATGGGCTGAGAAGGATAGAGCCAAGGGTGCACAAGATGCACTGGTGAGATGACCCAGGTTGTCAAAGAAAGACCCGCCATGAGTGGAAGAGCTTGTGAGTGCTACATCATTTAGTCAGTCATTCTACTTTGCCTTGTATTTTAATAGGACTCAGCTGTTGTGATTCTTAGCATATGGGCCTGGTGTTTCAGGGTTCATGCCCAGAATTGCTGGGGATTAAACTCAGAACCTTATATAGACCCGTTTAGTCTGAAGCCCATTCTTGAGTCCTGCAACACTTTCTTATAAAATGCTGAAAGACCTGAAGATGAAACTCTTTTTCAAGGATTTAGGGGTAAGGAGACTGAAAACCAGCTTTGTTTGAAAGACTAGGGTGGTCTTTCAGCTTTAATGCAATGGTGCTAAAATAATGTGGCATATATAATAAATGAAAAGCAGCAAAGAGAGATAAGAGACACATTCTCTTTGGCCAAGAGACATACTGTCCAAATGCATCCAGAGTTCAGACTTTATATGTAGACTAAACCATAAGAGGAAATGAGACACAGTAGTGGTCCAAGGTAGGACTTGCTAGTGAATAAAGGAAAAAAAATCACACAATGAGAACACTCATTTTTCCTAACTCCTCTCTATCCAGCACTGGTCTTTCCCTGAGCTACTTGTTCCTGAACTTCTTCTAAAGGGAACACATTTGACTTGAACAGCTAAATTGAGAAAATGCCTGTTGGTGACAGCTGATGGCAAACATATCAAAGAAGACACAACATGCAAACAGTGTTCTTATTTGATAGTAGAGGAGAGAGCAAGAGGAGAGACAGCATGCTTTTCCCAGCTCTGAGAGCAGGCAATAGCAAATGCTGCCTCTGTCTCTACCACTGATACCCTGGGTAAAATTGATCTTTCTTTTCTGAGGGGTCACTCCCAGTGATGCTCAGAAGACCCTGTAGCACAGGGTTCTTAAGGCACAGAACCATTCTTTAACCCTAAGAGATCTCTGTATTTCTGAACCTTGAATTCTGCATTTATAAGCAGAATAGATAGAGCTGAATGACTCCTGGTTACCCGCGAGCATCGACTTCCCTGTGTGATCAAGGCTCCTATAATCGCAATGTGTCCAGGTAAGGAAGTTCATTTACCCCCTATCTGGTTTACGCTCACTTAAGGGAGTGATTTCTTTCCTCCCAGGCTCTCATCTTGCCCATTATTCAGAGTGAGCTGCCTCCTGGTGTGCTGTCAAAATACATCAGCTTCAAAGACAAACACACACCTTTCAATCCAAGGCCAAGATAGTTTACTGTATAATTTATTATAATGTTAAACCTGTTTCTCATAAATGTTAATGGCGCCCCTTTCATTTTTTTATTTCATAGATAGATTATTCTCCGAAAAGCAGCTGGATGTTAAAAGTTACATTCCACCACCACCCCACCCCCAACCACATAACTACTTCAGCCAACAAATCTGATTAAAACAAAATAAATCCCACTGTGTTGCAGGCGTGAAAGGTTCTGATAATGGCAGTTAGTGAATCCAAAATAAAGCCATTCAAAGATTCTGTT